>BJCG01003189.1:0-44714 GCA_005406145.1 Prunus yedoensis | reverse complement strand
CCATACGGGTAAGAAATTGGACAATTCAAGTTCGAAGGAAGTTCGTTCCGAATTGGAGTGGTTGGTGTATTGCATAGTTCTAGCTATTGGATTTCACTCAAAACTCACCAAATGGCTCCTCCCACCATATTATGATGATGCCCCTGTTTTGGGCTCGATCGGAAATCAATAGGGGTAAGAAATTGGACAATTCAGGTTCAAAGGCAGTTCGTTGCTTATAGGAGTGGCCGGTGTATTCCGTAGTTCTAGCGATTGGATTTCACTCAAAACACACCAGATGACTCCTCCCACCGTATTATGTTGATGTGCAGTTTTGGGCTCGATCGGAAATATATAGGGGTAAGAAATTGGACAATTCAGGTTCAAAGGCTGTTCGTTCCTTATAGGAGGGGTTGCTGTATCCCGTAGTTCTCGCGATTGGATTTCACTCAAAACTCATCAAATGACTCCTCCCCCCATATTATGATGATGCCCAAGTTTTGGGCTCGATTGGAAATCAAAAGGGGTAAGAAATTGGACAATTCAGGTTCAAAGGCAGTTCGTTCCTAATAGGAGTGGGTTGGTGTATTCCGTAGGTCTAGCGATTGGATTTCACTCAAAACACACCAAATGAGTCCTCCCACCAAATTATGATGATGCCCAAGTTTTGGGCTCGATCGGAAATCCATAGGGGTAAGAAATTGGACAATTCAAGTACGAAGGCAGTTCGTTCCGATTGGAGTGGTTGATGTATTGCAGTTGTAGAGATTGGATTTCACTCAAAACTCACCAAATGACTCCTCCCTCCATATTATGATGATGCCCAAGTTTTGGGCTGGATCGGAAATCCATACGGGTAAGAAATTGGACAATTCAAGTTCGAAGGAAGTTCGTTCCGAATTGGAGTGGTTGTGTATTGCATAGTTCTAGCTATTGGATTCACTCAAAACTCACCAAATGGCTCCACCCACCATATTATGATGATGCCCAAGTTGGGGCTCGATCGGAAATCAATAGGGGTAAGAAATTGGACAATTCAGGTTCAAAGGCAGTTCGTTGCTTATAGGAGTGGCTGGGTATTCTGTAGTACTAGCGATTGGATTTCACTCAAACTCATCAAATGAGTCCTCCCACCATATTATGATGATGCCCAAGTTTTGGGCTCGATCGGAAATCCATAGGGTAAGAAATTGGACAATTCAAGTTCGAAGGCAGTTCGTTCCGAATTGTACTGGTTGATGTATTGCATAGTTCTAGAGATTGGATTTCACTCAAAACTCATCAAATGACTCCTCTCACCATATTATGATGATGCCCAAGTTTTTGGGCTCGATTGGAATCCATAGGGTAAGAAATTGGACAATTCAAGTTCGAAGGCAGTTCGTTCCGAATTGGAGTGGTAGGTGTATTCCATAGTTATTGCGATTGGATATCGCTTAAAACTCACCAAAGGACTGCTCCCACCATATTATGATGATGCCCAAGTTTTGGGCTCGATCGGATATCCATAGGGGGTAAGAAATTGGACAATTCAAGTTCGAAGGCAGTTCATTCCGAATTGGAGTGGTTGGTGTTTTGCATAGTTCTAGCGATTGGATTTCACTCAAAACTCACCAAATGACTCCTCCACCATATTATGATGAGATGCCCAAGTTTTGGGCTCGCTCGGAAATCAATAGGATAAGAAATTGGACAATTCAGGTTTAAAGGCAGTTCGTTCCTTATAGGAGTGGCTGGTGTTATTCCGTAGTTCTAGTGAGTGGATTTCACTCAAAACTCACCAAATGACTCCTCCCTCCATATTATGATGGTGCCCAAGTTTTGGGCTGGATCGGAAATCCATACGGGTAAGAAACTGGACTATTCAAGTTCGAAGGAAGTTCGTTCCGAATTGGAGTGGTTGGTGTATTGCATAGTCCTAGCTATTTGATTTCACTCAAAACTCACCAAATGGCTCCTCCCACCATTATGATGATGCCCCTGTTTTGGGCTCGATCGGAAATCAATAGGGGTAAGAAATTGGACAATTCAGGTTCAAAGGCAGTTCGTTGCTTATAGAAGTGGCTGGTGTATTTCGTAGTTCTAGCGATTGGATTTCACTCAAAACACCCCCAGATGACTCCTCCCACCATATTATTTTGATGCCCAAGTTTTAGGCTCGATCGGAAATCAATAGGGGTAAGAAATTGGACAATGCAGGTTCAAAGGCAGTTCGTTGCTTATAGGAGTGGCTGGTGTATTCTGTAGTTCTAGCGATTGGATTTCACTCAATTCTCTCAAATGACTCCTCCCACCATATTATGATGCTGCTCAGGTTTTGGGCTCGATCGGAAGTCCAATGGGGTTAGAAATTGGACAATTCAAGTTCGATGACAGTTCGTTCCGAATTGGAGTGGTTGGTTTATTGCATAGTTCTAGCGCATGGATTCCTCTCAAAACTCACCAAATGACTCCCCCCACCATATTATGATGATGCCCAAGTTTTGGGCTCTATCGGAAATCAATAGGGGCAAGAAATTGGACAATTCAGGTTCAAAGGCAGTTCGTTCCTTACAGGGGTGGCTGGGGTTTCCGTAGTTCTAGCGATTGAATTTCATTCAAAACTCACCAAATGACTCCTCCCACCATATTATGATGATGCCCACGTTTGAGCTCGATCGGAAATCAATAGGGGTAAGAAATTGGACAATTCAGGTTCAAAGGCAGTTCGTTCCTTATAGGAGTGGTTAGTGTATTCCGTTGTTCTAGTGATTGGATTAAACACAAAACTCACCAAATGACTCCTCCCACCATATTATGTTGATGCCAAAAGTTTGGGCCCGATCGGAAATCAATAGGTGTAAGAAATTGGACAATTCAAGTTCGAAGACAGTTTGTTCCGAATTGGAGTGGTTGGTGTATTGCATAGTTCTAGCGATTGGATTTAAATCAAAACTCACCAATTGATTCCTCCCACCATATTATGATGATGCCCAAGTTTTGGGCTCGATCGGAAATCAATAGGTGTAAGAAATTGGACAATTCAGGTTCAAAGGCCGTACGTTCCTTAGAGGATGGCTGGTGTACTCCGTAGTTCTAACGATTGGATTTCACTCAAAACACACCAAATGACTCCCTCCCACCATATTATGATGATGCCCAAGTTTGGGCTCGATCGGAAATCAATAGGGGTAAGAAATTGGACAATTCAGGTTCAAAGGCAGTTCCTTCCTTATAATAGTGGTTGGTGTATTCCGTAGTTCTAGCGATTGGATTTCACTCAAAACTCACCAAATGACTCTTCCCACCATATTCTGATGATGCCCAAGTTTTGGGCTCGATCGGAAATCAATAGGGGTAAGAAATTGGACAATTCAGGTTCAAAGGCAGTTCGTTCCTTATAGGAGTGGTTGGTGTATTCCGTAGTTCTAGCGATTGGATTTCACTCAAAACTCAGCAAATGAATCCTCCCACCATATTATGATGATGCCCAAGTTTTGGGCTCGATCGGAAATCCATAGGGTAAGAAATTGGACAATTCAAGTTCCGAACTGGAGTGGTTGGTGTATTGCATAGTTCTAGTGATTGGATTTCACCCAAACATTACCAAATGATTCCTCCCACCATATTATGATTATGCCCAAGTTTTGGGCTCGATCGGAAATCAATAGGGGTAAGAAATTGGACAATTCAGGTTCAAAGGCAGTTCATTCCTTATAGGAGGGGTTGTTGTATTCCGTAGTTCTAGCGATTGGATTTCACTCAAAATTCACGAAATGACTCCTCCCACCCTATTGATGATGCCCAAGTTTTGGGCTCGATCGGAAATCAATAGGGGTAAGAAATTGGACAATTCAGGTTCAAAGGCAGTTCGTTCCTTATAGGAGTTGTTGGTATATTCCGTAGTTCTAGCGATTGGATTTCACTCAAAACTCACAAAATGACTCCTCCACCATATTATGATGATGCCCAAGTTTGGCCTCGATCGAAAATCAATAGGGGTAAGAAATTGGACAATTCAGGTTCAAAGGCAGTTCGTTCCTTATAGGAGTGGTTGGTGAATTCCGCAGTTCTAGTGATTGGATTTCCCTTAAAACTCACCAAACGACTCCTCCCACCCTATTATGATGATGCCCAAGTTTTCGGCTCGATCGGAAATCAATAGGGGTAAGAAATTGGACAATTCAGGTTCAAAGGCAGTTCGTTCCTTAGAATTTTTTGGTGTATTCCGTAGTTCTAGCGATGGGATTTCACTCAAAACTCACCAAATGACTCCTCCCCCATATTATGATGATGCCCAAGTTTTGGGCTCGATCGGAATCAATAGGGGTAAGAAATTGGACAATTCAGGTTCAAAGGCAGTTCGTTCCTTATAGGTGTGGTTGGTGTATTCCGTACTTCTAGCGATTGGATTTCACTTAAAACTCACCAAATGACTCCTCCCACCACATATGATGATGCCCAAGTTTTGGGCTCGATCGGAAATCAATAGGGGTAAGAAATTGGACAATTCAGGTTCAAAGGCAGTTCGTTCGTTAGAAGAGTTGTTGGTGTATTCCGTAGTTCTAGCGCGATTGGATTTCACTCAAAACTCACCAAATGACTCCTCCCACCATATTATGATGCCCAAGTTTTTGGGTTTGATCGGAAATCCATAGGGGTAAGAAATTGGACAATTCAAGTTCAAAGGCAGTTTGTTCCTTATAGGAGTGGTTGGTGTATTCCGTAGTTCTAGCGTTTGAATTTCACTCAAAACTCACCAAATGACTCCTCCACCATATTATGATGATGCCCAAGTTTGGGCTCGATCGGAAATCAATAGGGGTAAGAAATTGGACAATTCAGGTTCAAAGGCAGTTCGTTCCTTATAGGATGGTTGGTGTATTCCGTAGTTCTAGCGATTGAATTTCACTCAAAACTTACCAAATGACTCCTTCCACCATATTACGATGATGCCCAAGTTTTGGGCTCGATCGGAAATCAATAGGGGTAAGAAATTGGACAATTCAGGTTCAAAGGCAGTTTGTTCCTTATAGAAGTGGTTGGTGTATTCCGTACTTCTAGCGATTGGATTTCCCTCTCAACTCACCAAATGACCCATCCCACCATATTATGATGATGCCCAAGTTTTGGGATCGATCGGAAATCCATAGGGGTAAGAAATTGGACAATTCAAGTTCGAAGGCAGTTCGTTCCGAATTGGAGTGGTTGGTGTCTTGCATAGTTCTAGCGATTGGATTTCACTCAAAACTCACCAAATGACTCTCCCACCATATTATGGTGATGCCCAAGTTTTGGGATCGATCGGAAATCAATAGGGGTAAGAAATTGGACAATTCAGGTTCAAAGGCAGTTCGTTCCTTATAGGAGTGGTTGGTGTATTCCGTAGTTCTAGCGATTGGATTTCACTCAAAACTCACCAAATGACTCCTCCCTCCATATTATGATGATGCCCAAGTTTTGGGCTCGATCGGAAATCCATAGGGGTAAGAAATTGGACAATTCAAGTTCGAAGGCAATTCGTTCCGAATTGGAGTGGTTGGTGTATTTCATAGTTCTAGCGATTGGATTTCATTCACTCAAAACTCACCAAATGACTACTCCCACCATACGATGATGCCCAAGTTTTGGGCTCGATCAGAAATAAATAGGGTTAAGAAATTGGACAATTCATGTTCGAAGGCAGTTCGTTCCTTATAGGAGTGGTTGGTGTATTCCGTAGTTCTAGCGTTTGAATTTCACTCAAAACTCACCAAATGACTCCTCCCACCATATTATGATGATGCCCAAGTTTTGGGCTCGATCGGAAATAAATGGGGGTTAGAAATTGGACAATTCAGGTTCAAAGGCAGTTTGTTCCTTATAGAAGTGGTTGGTGTATTCCGTACTTCTAGCGATTGGATTTCCCTCTCAACTCACCAAATGACCATCCCACCATATATGATGATGCCCAAGTTTTGGGATCGATCGGAAATCCATAGGGGTAAGAAATTGGACAATTCAGGTTCGAAGGCAGTTCGTTCCGATTGGAGTGGTTGGTGTCTTGCATAGTTCTAGCGATTGGATTTCACTCAAAACTCACCAAATGAATCCTTCCACCATATTATGATGATGCCCAAGTTTTGGGCTCGATCGGAAATCAATAGGGGTTAGAAATTGGACAATTCAGGTTCAAAGGCTGTTCGTTCCTTATAGGAGTGGTTGGTGTATTCCGTACTTCTAGCGATTGGATTTCACTCTAAACTCACCAAATGGCTCATCCCACCATATTATGATGATGCACAAGTTTTGGGCTCGATCGGAAATCCATAGGTGTAAGAAATTGGACAATTCAAGTTCGAAGGCAGTTCGTTCCGAATTGGAGTGGTTGGTGTATTGCATTGATCTAGCGATTGGATTTCACTCAAAACACACGAAATGACTCCTCTCACCATATTGATGATGCCCATGTTTTGGGCTCGATCGAAAATCAATAGGGGTAAGAAATTGGACAATTCAGGTTCGAAGACAGTTCGTTCCTTACAGGTGTGGCTGGTGTATTCCGTAGTTCTGGCGATTGGATTTCACTCACAACTCACCAAATGCCTCCTCCGACCTGATTTATGATGATGCCCAAGTTTTGGGCTCGATCGGAAATCAATAGGGGTAAGAAATTGGACAATTCAGGTTCAAAGGCAAGTCGTTCCTTATAGGAGTGGCTGGTGTATTCCGTAGTTCTAGCAATTGGATTTCACTCAAAACTCAACAAGTGATTCCTCCCACCATATTATGATGATGCCCATGTTTTCGGCTCGATCGGAAATCACTAGGGGTAAGAAATTGAACAATCCAAGTTCAAAGGAAGTTCGTTCCGTATAGGAGTGGTTGGTGTATTCCGTAGTTCTAGCGATTGGATTTCACTCAAAACTCATCAAATGACTCCTCCCACCATATTATAATGATGCCCAAGTTTTGGGCACGATCGGAAATCAATAGGGGTAAGAAATTGGACAACTCAGGTTCAAAGGCCGATCGTTCCTCATAGAAGTGGTTGGAGTATTCCGTAGTTCTAGCGATTGGATTTCACTCAAACCTCACCAAATGACTACTCCCCCATATGATGATGATGCCCAAGTTTTTCGGCTCAATCGGAAATCAATAGGGGTAAGAAATTGGACAATTCAGGTTCAGAGGCAGTTCGTTCCTTACAGGAGTAACTGGTGTATTCCGTAGTTCTAGTGATTGGATTTCACTCAAAACTCACCAAATTACTCCTCCCACCATATTATGATGATGCCCAAGTTTTGGGCTCGATCGAAAATCAATAGGGGTAAGAAATTGGACAATTCAGGTTCGAAGGCAGTTCGTTCCTTACAGGTGTGGCTGGTGGATTCCGTAGTTCTGGCGATTGGATTTCACTCAAAACTCACCAAATGACTCCTCCCACCATATTATGATGATGCCCAAGTTTTGGGCTCGATCGGAATCCATAGGGGTAAGAAATTGCACTATTCAAGATCGAAGGCAATTCGTTCCGAATGGAGTGGTTGGTGTATTGCATAGATCTAGCGATTGGATTTCTCTCAAAACTCACCAAATGATTCCTCCCAATATATTATGGTGATTCCCAAGTTTTGGGCTCGATCGGAAATCAATAGCAGCAAGAAATTAGACAATTCAGGTTCAGAGGCAGTTCGTTCCTTATAGGAGTGTTTAGTGTATTCCGTACTTCTAGCGATTGGATTTCACTCTAAACTCACCAAATGACTCATCCCACCATATGATATGATGCCCAAGTTTTGGGCTCGATCGGAAATCAATAGGGGTAGGAAATTGGACAACTCAGGTTCAAAGGCAGTTCGTTCATTACAGGAGTGGTTGGTGTATTCCGTAGTTCTAGCGATTAGATTTCACTCAAAACTCACCAAACGACTCCTTCCACCATATTATGATGATGCCCAAGTTTTGGGCCCGATCGGAAATCAATAGGGGTAAGAAATTGGACAATTCAGGTTCAAAGGCAGTTCGTTCCTTATAGGAGTTGTTGGTGTATTCCGAAGTTCTAGCGTTTGGATTTCACTTAAAACTCACAAAGACTCCTCCCACCATATTATGATGATGCCCAAGTTTTGGGCTCGATCGGAAATCAATAGGGGTAAGAAATTGGACAATTCAGGTTCAAAGGCAGTTCGTTTCCTTACAGGAGTGGTTGGTGTATTCCGTACTTCTTGCGATTGGATTTCACTCTAACTCAAACTCACCAAATGTCTCATCCCACCATATTATGATGATGCCCAATTTTGGGCTCGATCGGAAATCAATAGGGGTAAGAAATTGGACAATTCAGGTTCAAAGGCAGTTTGTTCCTTAGAATGTTGGTGTATTCCGTACTTCTAGCGATTGGATTTCCCTCTCAACTCACCAAATGACCCATCCCACCATATTATGATGATGCCCAAGTTTTGGGATCGATCGGAAATCCATAGGGGTAAGAAATTGGACAATTCAGGTTCGAAGGCAGTTCGTTCCGAATTGGAGTGGTTGTGTCTTGCATAGTTCTAGCGATTGGATTTCACTCAAACTCACCAAATGAATCCTTCCACCATATTATGATGATGCCCAAGTTTTGGGCTCGATCGGAAATCAATAGGGGTAAGAAATTGGACAATTCAGGTTTAAAGGCAGTTCGTTCCTTATTGGAGTGGTTGGTGTATTCCGTAGTTCTAGTGATTGGATTTCACTCAAAACTCACCAAATGACTCCTCCACCATATTATGATGGTGCCCAAGTTTTGGGCTCGATCGGAAATCCATAGGGGTAAGAAATTGTACAATTCGGCTTCAAGGCAGTTCGTTCCTTATAGGAGTGGTTGGTGATTCCGTAGTTCTAGCTAGATTGGATTTCACTTAAAACTCACCAAATGACTCCTCCCACCATATTATGATGATGCCCAAGTTTTGGGCCCGATCGGAAATCAATAGGGGTAAGAAATTGGACAATTCAGGTTCAAAGGCGTTCGTTCCTTATAGGATGTTGGTGTATTCCGTAGTTCTAGCGTTGGATTTCACTCAAAACTCACAAAATGACTCCTCCCACCATATTATGACGATGCCCAAGTTTTGGGCTCGATCGGAAATCAATAGGGGTAAGAAATTGGACAATTCAGGTTCAAAGGCAGTTCGTTCCGTACAGGAGTGGTTGGTGTATTCCGTACTTCTTGCGTTTGGATTTCACTCTAAACTCACCAAATGTCTCATCCCACCATATTACGATGATGCCCAAGTTTTGGGCTCGATCGGAAATCAATAGGGGTAAGAAATTGGACAATTCAGGTTCAAACGCGGTTCGTTCCTTATAGGAGTTGTTGGTGTATTCCGTAGTTCTAGCGATTGGATTTCAATCAAACTCACCAAATAACTCCTCCCACCATATTATGATGATGCCCAAGTTTTGGGCTCGATCGGAAATCAGTAGGGGTAAGAAATTGGACAATTCAAGTTCAAAGGCAGTTCGTTCCTTATAGGAGTGGTGGTGTATTCCCTAGTTCTAGCGATTGGATTTCACTCAAAACTCACCAAATGACTCCTCCCACCATATTATGATGATCCCCAAGTTTTGTGGCTCGATCGGAAATCCATAGGTGCAATAAATTGGACAATTCATGTTCAAAGGCAGTTCGTTCCTTATAGGAGTGGTTGGTGTATTCCGTTCTTCTATCGATTGGATTCACTCAAAAATCACCAAATGACTCCTCCCACCGTATTATGATGATGCCCAAGTTTTGGGCTCGATCGGAAATCCATAGGGGTAAGAAATTGGACAATTCAAGTTCGAAGGCAGTTCGTTTCGAATGGAGTGGTTGGTGTATTGCATAGTTCTAGCGATTGGATTTCACTCAAAACTCACACAAATGATCCTCCCACCATATTATGGTGATGCCCAAGTTTTGGGCTCGATCGGAAATCAATAGGGTAAGAAATTGGACAATTCAGGTTCAAAGGCAGTTTGTTCCTTATAGAAGTGGTTGGTGTATTCCGTACTTCTAGCGATTGGATTTCCCTCTCAACTCACCAAATGACCCATCCCACCATATTATGATGATGCCCAAGTTTTGGGCTCGATCGGAAATCCATAGGGGTAAGAAATTGGACAATTCAGGTTCGAAGGCAGTTCGTTCCGAATTGGAGTGGTTGGTTCTTGCTAGTTCTAGCGATTGGATTTCACTCAAAACTCACCAAATGAATCCTTCCACCATATTATGATGATGCCCAAGTTTTGGGCTCGATCGGAAATCAATAGGGGTAAGAAATTGGACAATTCAGGTTCAAACGCAGTTCGTTCCTTATAGGAGTTTTGGTGTATTCCGTAGTTCTTGCGATTGGATTTCACTCAAAACTCACCAAATGACTCCTCCCACCATATTATGATGATGCCCAAGTTTTGGGCTCGATCGGAAATCAATAGGGGTAAAAATTGGACAATTCATGTTCAAAGGCAGTTCGTTCCTATAGGAGTGGTTGGTGTATTCCGTAGTTCTAGCGATTGGATTTCACTCAAAACTCACCAAACGACTCCTCCCACCATATTATGATGATGCCCAAGTTTTGGGCTCGATCGGAAATCAATAGGGGTAAGAAATTGGACAATTCAGGTTCAAAGGCAGTTTGTTCCTTATAGAGTGGTTGGTGTATTCCGTACTTCTAGCGATTGGATTTCCCTCTCAACTCACCAAATGACCCATCCCCCATATTATGATGATGCCCAAGTTTTGGGATCGATCGGAAATCCATAGGGGTAAGAAATTGGACAATTCAGGTTCAAGGCAGTTCGTTCCGAATTGGAGTGGTTGGTGTCCGCATAGTTCTAGCGATTGGATTTCACTCAAAACTCACCAAATGAATCCTTCCACCATATTATGATGATGCCCAAGTTTTGGGCTCGATCGGAAATCAATAGGGTAAGAAATTGGACAATTCAGGTTTAAAGGCAGTTCGTTCCTTATTGGAGTGGTTGGTGTATTCCGTAGTTCTAGATTGGATTTCACTCAAAACTCACCAAATGACTCCTCCCACCATATTATGATGCCCAAGTTTTGGGCTCGATCGGAAATCCATAGGGTAAGAAATTGTACAATTCGGTTCAAAGGCAGTTCGTTCCTTATAGGAGTGGTTGGGTATTCCGTAGTTCTAGCGATTGGATTTCACTTCAAAACTCACCAAATGACTCCTCCCCACATTATGATGATGCCCAAGTTTTGGGCTCGATCGGAAATCCACAGGTGTAAGAAATTGGACAATTCATGTTCGAAGGCAATTCGTTCCGAATTGGAGTGGTTGGTGTATTGCATAGTTCTACCGATTGGATTTCACTCAAAACTCACCAAATGACTACCCCACCATATTATGATGATGCCCAAGTTTTGGGCTCGATCGAAATAAATAGGGGTAAGAAATTGGACAATTCATGTTCGAAGGCAGTTCGTTCTTATAGGAGTGTTGGTGTATTCCGTAGTTCTAGCGATTGGATTTCACTCAAAACTCACCAAATGACTCCTCCCACCATATTATGATGATGCCCAAGTTTTGGGCTCGATCGGAAATCAATAGGGGTTAGAAATTGGACAATTCAGGTTCAAAGGCAGTTCGTTCCTTATAGGAATGGTTGGTGTATTCCGTACTTCTAGCAATTGGATATCACTCTAAACTCACCAAATGCTCATCCCACCATATTATGATGATGCCCAAGTTTTGGGCTCGATCGAAATCTATAGGGGTAAGAAATTGGACAATTCAGGTTCAAACGCAGTTCTTCCTTATAGGAGTTTGGTGTATTCCGTAGTTCTAGCGATTGGATTTCACTCAAAACTCACCAAATGACTCCTCCCACCATATTAGATGATGCCCAAGTTTTGGGCTCGATCGGAAATCAATAGGGGTAAAAATTGGACAATTCAGTTCAAAGGCAGTTCGTTCCTTATAGGAGTGGTTGGTGTATTCCGTAGTTCTAGCGATTGGATTTCACTCAAAACTCACCAAACACTCCTCCCGCCATATTATGATGATGCCCAAGTTTTGGGCTCGATCGGAAATCAATAGGGGTAGAAATTGGACAATTCAGGTTCAAAGGCAGTTCGTTCCTTAAGGAGTGGTTGGGTGTATCCGTACTCTTGCGATTGGATTTCACTCTCAAAACTCACCAAATGTCTCATCCCACCATATTATGATGAGCCCAAGTTTTGGGCTCGATCGGAATCAATAGGGGTAAGAAATTGGACAATTCAGGTTCAAAGGCGGTTCGTTCCTTATAGGAGTGTTGGTGTATTCCGTAGTTCTAGCGATTGGATTTCAATCAAAACTCACCAAATAACTCCTCCCACCATATTATGATGATGCCCAAGTTTTGGGCTCGATCGGAAATCATAGGGGTAAGAAATTGGACAATTCAGTTCAAAGGCAGTTCGTTCCTTATAGGAGTGGTTGGTGTATTCCGTAGTTCTAGCGATTGGATTTCACTCAAAACTCACCAAATGACTCCTCCCACCATATTATGATGATGCCCAAGTTTTGGGCTCGATCGGAAATCATAGGGTAAGAAATTGGACAATTCTGTTCAAAGGCAGTTCGTTCCTTATAGGAGTGGTTGGTGTATTCCGTAGTTCTATCGATTGGATTTCACTCAAAACTCACCAAATAACTCCTCCCACCTATTATGATGATGCCCAAGTTTTGGGCTCGATCGGAAATCATAGGGGTAAGAAATTGGACAATTCAAGTTCGAAGGCAGTTCGTTCCGAATTGGAGTGGTTGGTGTATTCCATAGTTCTAGCATTGGATTTCACTCAAAACTCACCAATGACTCCTCCCACCATATTATGATGATGCCCAAGTTTTGGGCTCGATCGGAAATCAATAGGGGTAAGAAATTGGACAATTCAGGTTCAAAGGCAGTTCGTTCCTTATAGGAGTGGTTGGTGTATTCCGTAGTTCTAGCGATTGGATTTCACTAAAACTCACCAAATGACTCCTCCCACCATATTATGATGATGCCCAAGTTTTGGGCTCGATCGGAAATCAATAGGGGTAGAAATTGGACAATTCAGGTTCAAAGGCAGTTCGTTCCTTATGGGTGGTGGTGTATTCCGTAGTTCTAGCATTGGATTCACTCAAAACTCACCAAATGTCCTCCCACCATATTATGATGATGCCCAAGTTTTGGGCTCGATCGAAATCATAGGGGTAAGAAATTGGACAATTCAGGTTCAAAGGCAGTTCGTTCCTTATAGGAGTTTGGGTATTCCGTAGTTCTAGCGATTGGATTTCACTCAAAACTCACCAAATGACTCCCCACCATATTATGATGATGCCCAAGTTTTGGGCTCGATCGGAAATCAATAGGGGTAAAAATTGGACAATTCAGGTTCAAAGGCAGTTCGTCGTTCCTTATAGGAGTGGTTTGGTGTATTCCGTAGTTCTAGCATTGGATTTCACTCAAAAGTCACCCAATGAATCCTCCCACCATATTATGATGATGCCCAAGTTTTGGGCTCGATCGGAAATCAATAGGGGTAAAAAATTGGACAATTCAGGTTCAAAGGCAGTTCGTTCCTTAGAAGAGTGTTGGTGGTATTCCGTAGTTCTAGCGATTGGATTTCACTCAAAACTCACCAAATGACTCCTCCCACCATATTATGATGATGCCCAAGTTTTGGGTTTGATCGGAAATCCATAGGGGTAAGAAATTGGACAATTCAAGTTCAAAGGCAGTTTGTTCCTTATAGGAGTGGTTGGTGTATTCCGTAGTTTCTAGCGTTTGATATTTCACTCAAAACTCACCAAATGACTCCTCCCACCATATTATGATGATGCCCAAGTTTTGGGCTCGATCGGAAATCAATAGGGGTAAGAAATTGGACAATTCAGGTTCAAAGGCAGTTCGTTCCTTATAGGAGTGGTTGGTGTATTCCGTAGTTCTAGCATTTGAATTTTACTCAAAACTCTCCAAATGACTCCTCCCACCGTATTATGATGATGCCCAAGTTTTGGGCTCGATCGGAAATCAATAGGGGTTAGAAATTGGACAATTCAGGTTCAAAGGAAGTTTGTTCCTTATAGGAGTGGTTGGTGTATTCCGTACTTCTAGCGATTGATTCACTCTAAACTCACCAAATCACTCCTCCCACCATATTATGATGATGCCCAAGTTATGGGCTCGATCAGAAATCAATAGGGGTAAGAAATTGGACAATTCAGGTTCAAGGAAGTTCGTTCCGAATTGGAGTGGTTGGTGTATTGCATAGTTCTAGCGATGGATTTCACTGAAAACTCACCAAATGACTCCTCAAACCATATTACGATGATTGCCCAGTTTTGGGCTTGATCGGAAATCAATAGGGGTTAGAAATTTGACAATTCAGGTTCAATGGCAGTCGTTCCTTATAGGAGTGGTTGGTGTATTCCGTACTTCTAGCGTTTGAATTTCACTCAAAACTCACTAAGTGACTCCTTTCACCATATATGATGATGCCCAAGTTTTGGGCTCGATCGGAAATCATAGGGGTAAGAAATTGGACAATTCAGGTTCAAAGGCAGTTCGTTCCGATTGGAGTGGTTGGTGTATTGCATAGTTCTAGCGATTGGATTTCACCCAAAACTCACCAAATGACTCCTCCCACCATATTATGATGACGCCCAAGTTATGGGCTCGATCAGAAATCAATAGGGGTAAGAAATTGGACATTCAGGTTCAAAGGCAGTTCGTTCCTTATAGGAGTGGTTGGTGTATTCCGTAGTTCTAGCAATTGGATTTCACTCAAAAGTCACCAAATGAATCCTCCCACCATATTATGATGATGCCCAGTTTTGGGCTCGATCGGGAAAACCATAGGGTAAGAAATTTGGACAATTCAAGTTCGAAGGCAGTTCGTTCCGAATGGAGTGGTTGGTGTATTGCATAGTTCTTAGCGATTGGATTTCACCCAAAACTCACCAAAACTGACTCCTCCCACCATATTATGATGACGCCCAAGTTATGGGCCTCGATCAGAAATCAATAGGGTAAGAAATTGGACAATTCAGGTTCAAAGGCAGTTCGTTCCTTATAGGAGTGGTTGGTGTATTCCGTAGTTCTAGCGATTGGATTTCACTCAAAACTCACCAAATGACTCCTCCCGCCATATTATGAGGATGCCCAAGTTTTGGGCTCGATCGGAAATCATAGGGGTAAGAAATTGGACAATTCAGGTTCAAAGGAAGTTCGTTCCTAACAGGAGTGGTTGGCGTATTCCGTAGTTCTAGCGATTTTAGATTTCACTCAAAACTCACCAAATGACTCATTCCCACCGTATTATGATGATGCCCAAGTTTTGGGCTCGATCGGAAATCAATAGGGGTAAGAAATTGGACAATTCAGGTTCAAGGCAGTTCGTCCTTATAGGAGTGGTTGCGTATTCGTAGTTCTAGCGAGTGGATTTCACTCAAGACTTCACAAATGACTCCTCCCACCACATTATGATGATGCCCAAGTTTTGGGCTCGATCGGAAATGAATAGGGGTAAGAAATTGGACAATTCAGGTTCAAAGGCAGTTCGTTCCATATAGGAGTGGTTGGTATTCCTAGTTCTAGACGTTGAATTTCATTCAAAAACTCACCAAATGACTCCTCCCCACCATACTATGATGATGCCCAAGTTTTGGGCTCGATCGGAAATCAATAGGGGTAAGAAATTGGACAATTCAGGTTCAAGGCAGTTTGTTCCTTATAGGAGCGGTTGGTGTATTTCCGTAGTTCTAGCGATTGAATTTCACTCAAACTGACCAAATGACTCCTTCCCCCATATTATGATGATGCCCAAGTTTGGCTCGATCGGAAATCCATAGGGTAAGAAATTGGACATTCAAGTTCGAAGGCAGTTCGTTCCGAATTGGAGTGGTTGGTGTATTCCGCAGTTCTAGCGATTGGATTTCACTCAAAACACACCAAATGACTCATCCCACCGTATATGATTATGCCCAAGTTTGGCTCGATCGGAAATCAATAGGGGTAAGAATTGGACAATTCAGGTTCAAGGGCAGTTCGTTCGTTTATAGGAGTGTTTGGTGTATTCCGTAGTTCTAGCGATTGAATTTCACTCAAAAACTCACCAACTGTGTCCTTCCACCATATTATGATGATGCCCAAGTTTTGGGCTCGATCGGAAATCAATTGGGGTTAAGAAATTGGACAATTCAGGTTCGAAGGCAGTTCGTTCCTTATAGGAGTGGTTGGTGTATTCCGTAGTTCTAAGCGATGAATTTCACTCAAACTCACCAAATGACTCTTCCCCCATAGTATGATGATGCCCAAGTTTTGGCTCGATCGGAAAATCCATAGGGGTAAGAAATTGGACAATTCAAGTTCGAAGGCAGTTCGTTCCGAATTGGAGTGGTTGGGTATTCCGCAGTTCTAAGCGATTGGATTTCACTCAAAACACACCAAATGACTCATCCCACCGTATATGATTATGCCAAGTTTGGGCTCGAGCGGAAATCAATAGGGTAAGAAATGGACAATTCAGGTTCAAAGGAAGTTCGTTCCCTAATAGGAGTGGTTGGGCGTATTCCGTAGTTCTAGCGATTAGATTTCACTCAAAACTCACCAAATGACTCATCCCACCGTATTATGATGATGCCCAAGTTTTGGGCTCGATCGGAAATCAATAGGGGTAAGGAAATTGGACATTCATGTTCGAAGGCAGTTCGTTCCTTATAGGAGTGGTTGGTGTATTCCGTAGTTCTAGCGATTGAATTTCACTCAAAACTCACCAAATGACTCCTTCCCCCATATTATGATGAATGCCCAAGTTTTGGGCTCGATCGGAAATCCATAGGGGTAAGAAATTGGACAATTCAAGTTCGAAGGCAGTTCGTTCCGAATTGGAGTGGTTGGTGTATTCCGCAGTTCTAGCGATTGGATTTCACTCAAAACACACCGAATGACTCATCCCACCGTATTATGATTATGCCCAAGTTTTGGGCTCGATCGGAAAATCAATAGGGTAAGAAATTGGACAATTCAGGTTCAAGGGCAGTTCGTTCGTTATAGGAGTGTTTGGTGTATTCCGTAGTTCTAGCGATTGAATTTCACTCAAAACTCACCAACTGTGTCCTTCCACCATATTATGATGATGCCCAAGTTTGGGCTCGATCGGAAATCAATTGGGGTAAGAAATTGGACAATTCAGGTTCGAAGGCAGTTCGTTCCTTATAGGAGTGGTTGGTGTATTCCGTAGTTCTAGCATTGGATTACCCTCAAAACTCACCAAATGACTCCTCCCACCATATTATGATGATAACCAAGTTTTGGGCTCGATCGGAAATCCATGGGGGTAAGAAATTGGACAATTCAAGTTCGTAGGCAGTTCGTTCCGAATTGGAGTTGTTGGTGTATTGCATAGTTCTAGCGATTGGATTTCACCCAAAACTGACCAAATGACTCCTCCCACCATATTATGATGATGCCCAAGTTTGGGCTCGATCGGAAATAATAGGGGTATGAAATTGGACAATTCAGGTTTCAAAGGCGTTCGTTCCTTATAGGAGTGGTTGGTGTATTCCGTAGTTCTAGCAATTGAACTTCACTCAAAATTCACTAAATGACTCCTTCCACCATATTATGATGATGCCCAAGTTTTGGGCTCGATCGGAAATCCATAGGGGTAATAAATTTGACAATTCAAGTTCGAAGGCAGTTCGTTTCGAATTGGAGTGCTTGGTGTATTGCATTGTTCTAGCGATTGGATTTCACTCAAAACTCACGAAATGACTCCTCCCACCATATTATGATGATGCCCAAGTTTTGGGCTTGATCGGAAATCAATAGGGGTTAGAAATTGGACAATTCAGGTTCAAAGCAGTTCGTTCCTTATAGGAGTGGTTGGTGTATTCCGTACTTCTAGCGATTGGATTTCACTCTAAACTCACCAAATGACTCATCCCACCATATTATGATGGTGCCCAAGTTTTTGGGTTCGTTCGGAAATCAATAGGGGTAAGAAATTGGACAATTCAGGTTCAAAGGCAGTTCGTTCCTTATAGGAGTGGTTGGTGTATTCCGTAGTTCTAGCAATTGAATTTCACTCAAAACTCACTAAATGACTCCTTCCACCATATTTTGATGATGCCCAAGTTTTGGGCTCGATCGGAAATCAATAGGGGTAAGAAATTGGACAATTCAGGTTCAAAGGCAGTTCGTTCCTTATAGGAGTGGTTGGGTATTCCGTAGTTCTAGCGATTGGATGTCACTCAAAACTCACCAAATGACTCCTACCACCATATTATGATGATGCCCAAGTTTTGGGCTCGATCGGAAATCCATAGGGGTAAGAAATTGGACAATTCAAGTTCGAAGGCAGATCGTTCCGAATTGGAGTGGTTGGTGTATTGCATAGTTCTAGCGATTGGATTTCACTCAAAACTCACCAACGACTACTCCCACCGTATTATGATGATGCCCAAGTTTTGGGGTCGATCAGAAATCAATAGGGGTAAGAAATTGGACAATTTCATGTTCGAAGGCAGTTCGTTCCTTATAGGAGTGGTTGGTGTATTCCATAGTTCTAGCGATTGGATTTCACTCAAACTCACCAAATGACTCCTCCCACCATATTATGATGATGCCCAAGTTTTGGGCTCAATCGGAAATCAATAGGGGTTAGAAATTGAAAATTTCAGGTTCAAAGGCAGTTCGTTCCTATAGGAGTGGTTGGTGTATTCCGTAGTTCTAGCGATTGAATTTCACTCAAAACTCACCAAATGACTCCTCCACCCATATTATGATGATGCCCAAGTTTTGGGCTCGATCGAAAATCAATAGGGGTAAGAAATTGGACAATTCAGGTTCAAAGGCGTTCGTTCCTTATAGGAGTTGTTAGTGTATTCCGTACTTCTAGCGGTTGGATTTCACTCAAAACTCACCAATGACTCCTCCCACCATATTATGATGATGCCCAAGTTTTGGGCTCGATCGGAAATTAATAGGGGTAAGAAATTGGACAATTCATGTTCGAAGGCAGTTCGTTCCTTATAGGAGTGGTTGGTGTATTCCGTTTGTTCTAGCGTTTGAATTTCATTCCAAACTCACCAAATGACTCCTACAACACCACACTATGATGATGCCCAAGCTTTGGGCTCGATCGGAAAATCAATAGGGGTAAGAAATTGGACATTCAGGTTCAAAGGCAGTTCGTTCCTTATAGGAGTGGTTGGTGTGTTCCGTAGTTCTAGCGATTGGATTTCACTCAAACTCACCAAATGACTCCTCCCACCATATTATGATGATGCCCAAGTTTTGGGCTCGATCGGAAATCAATAGGGGTTAGAAATTGAAAAATTCAGGTTCAAAGGCAGTTCGTTCCTTATAGGGGTGGTTGGTGTATTCCGTAGTTCTAGCGATTGGATTTCACTCAAAACTCACCAAATGACTCCTCCCACCATATTATGATGATGCCCAAGTTTTGGGCTCGATCGGAAATCCATAGGGGTAAGAAATTGGACAATTCAAGTTCGAAGGCAGTTCGTTCCGAATTGGAGTGGTTGGTGTATTGCATAGTTCTAGCGATTGGATTTCACTCTAAACTCACCAAACCACTTCTCCCACCATATTATGATGATGCCCAAGTTTTGGGCTCGATCAGAAATAAACAGGGTAAGAAATTGGACAATTCAGGTTCAAAGGCAGTTCGTTCCTTATAGGAATGGTTGGTGTATTCCGTAGTTCTAGCGATTGGATTTCACTCAAACTCACAAATAACTCCTCCCACCATATTATGATGATAGCCAAGTTTTGGGCTCGATGGGAAATCCATGGGGGTAAAAATTGGACAATTCAAGTTCGAAGGAAGTTCGTTCCGAATTGGAGTTGTTGGTGTATTGCATAGTTCTAGTGATTGGATTTCACTCAAAACTCACCAAATGACTCCTCCCATCATATTATGATGATGCCCAAGTTTTGGGCTCGATCAGAAATCAATAGGGTTAAGAAATTGGACAATTCATGTTCGAAGGCAGTTCGTTCCATATAGGAGTGGTTGGTGTATTCCGAAGTTCTAGCGATTGGATTTCACTCAAAACTCACCAAGTGGACTCCTCCTACCACATTATGTTGATGCCCAAGTTTTGGGCTCGATCGGAAATCCATAGGGGTAATAAATTGGACAATTTCAAGTTTGAAGGCAGTTCGTTCCGAATTGGAGTGGTTGGTGTATTGCATAGTTCTAGCGATTGGATTTCACCCAAAACAAACCAAATGACTCCTCCCACCATATTATGATGATGCCCAAGTTTTGGGCTCGTTCGGAAAATCAATAGGGGTTAGAAATTGGACAATTCAGGTTCAAGGCAGTTCGTTCCTTATAGGAGGTGGCTGGTGTATTACGTACTTCTAGCGATTGGATTTCACTCTAAAATCACCAATGAATCATCCCACCATATTATGATGATGCCCAAGTTTTGGGCTCGATCGGAAATCAATACGGGTAAGAAATTGGACAATTCAGGTTCAAAGGCAGTTCGTTCCTTATAGGAGTGGTTGGTGTATCCGTAGTTCTAGCGATTGATTTCACTATAAACACACCAAATGACTCATCCCACCATATTATGATGATGCCCAAGTTTTGGGCTCGATAGGAAATCAATACGGGTAGAAATTGGACAATTCAGGTTCAAAGGCAGTTCGTTTCCTTATAGGAGTGGTTGGTGTATTCCGTAGTTCTACCGATTGGATTTCACTCAAAACTCACCAAATGACTCCTCCCACCATATTATGATGATGCCAAGTTTTGGGCTCAAACGGAATTCCATAGGGGTAAGAAATTGGACAATTCAAGTTCGAAGGCAGTTCGTTCTGAATTGGAGTGGTTGGTGAACTACATAGTTCTAGCGATTGGATTTCACTCAAAACTCACCAAATGACTCCTCCACCATATTATGATGATGCCCAAGTTTTGGGCTCGATCGGAAATCAATAGGGTAAGAAATTGGACAATTCATGTTCAAAGGAAGTTCGTTCCTCATAGGAGTGGTTGGTGTATTCCGTAGTTCTGCGTTTGAATTCACTTAAAACTCACCAAATGACTCCTCCCACCATATTATGATGATGCACAAGTTTTGGGCTCGATCGGAAATCATTAGGGGTAAGAAATTGGACAATTCAGGTTCAAAGGCAGTTTGTTCCTTATAGGAGTGGTTGGTTGTATTCCGTACTTCTAGCGATTTGATTTCACTCTAAACTCACCAAATGACTCATCCCACCATATTATGATGATGCCCAAGTTTTGGGCTCGATCGGAAATCAATAGGGGTAAGAAATTAGACAATTCAGGTTCAAAGGCAGTTCGTTCCCTATAGGAGTGGTTTTTGTATTCCGTAGTTCTAGCGATTGAATTTCACTCAAAAACTCACCAATGACTCCTTCCACCATATTATGATGATGCTCAAGTTTTGGGCTCGATCGGAAATCAATTTTGGAAAGAATTGGACAAATCAGGTTCAAAGCAATTCGTTCCTTATAGGTGTGGTTTGTGTATTCCGTAGTTCTAGCGATTGGATTTCACTCAAAACTCACCAAATGACTCCTCCCACCATATTATGATGATGCCCAAGTTTTGGGCTCAAACGGAATTCCATAGGGGTAAGAAATTGGACAATTCAAGTTCGAAGGCAGTTCGTTCTGAATTGGAGTGGTTGTGAACTACATAGTTCTAGCGATTGGATTTCACTCAAAACTCACCAAATGACTCCTCCCACCATATTATGATGATGCCAAGTTTTTGGGCTCGATCGAAAATCAATACGGGTAAGAAATTGGACAATTCAGGTCAAAGGCAGTTCATTCCTTATAGGAGTGGTTGGTGTATTCCGTAGTTCTACCGATTGGATTTCACTCAAAACTCACCAAATGACTCCTCCCACCATATTATAATGATGCCCAAGTTTTGGGCTCAAACGGAATTCCATAGGGGTAAGAAATTGGACAATTCAAGTTCGAAGGCAGTTCGTTCTGAATTGGAGTGGTTGGTGAACTACATAGTTCTAGCGATTGGATTTCACTCAAAACTCACCAAATGACTCCTCCCACCATATTATGATGATGCCCAAGTTTTGGGCTCGATCGAAAAATCAATAGGGGTAAGAAATTGGACAATTCAGGTTCAAAGGCGTTCGTTCCTTATAGGAGTTGTTAGTGTATTCCGTACTTCTAGCGGTTGGATTTCACTCAAAACTCACCAAATGACTCCTCCCACCATATTATGATGATGCCCAAGTTTTGGGCTCGATCGGAAATTAATAGGGGTAAGAAATTGGACCAATTCATGTTCGAAGGCAGTTCGTTCCTTATAGGAGTGGTTGGTGTATTCCGTTGTTCTAGCGTTTGAATTTCATTCAAAACTCACCAAATGACTCCTAACACCACACTATGATGATGCCCAAGCTTTGGGCTCGATCGGAAATCAATAGGGTAAGAAATTGGACAATTCAGGTTCAAAGGCAGTTCGTTCCTTATAGGAGTGGTTGGTGTGTTCCGTAGTTCTAGCGATTGGATTTCACTCAAAACTCACCAAATGACTCCTCCCACCATATTATGATGATGCCCAAGTTTTGGGCTCGATCGGAAATCAATAGGGGTTAGAAATTGAAAAATTCAGGTTCAAAGGCAGTTCGTTCCTTATAGGGGTGGTTGGTGTATTCCGTAGTTCTAGCGATTGGATTTCACTCAAAACTCACCAAATGACTCCTCCCACCATATTATGATGATGCCCAAGTTTTGGGCTCGATCGGAAATCCATAGGGGTAAGAAATTGGACAATTCAAGTTCGAAGGCAGTTCGTTCCGAATTGGAGTGGTTGGTGTATTGCATAGTTCTAGCGATTGGATTTCACTCTAAACTCACCAAACGACTTCTCCCACCATATTATGATGATGCCCAAGTTTTGGGCTCGATCAGAAATAAACAGGGTAAGAAATTGGACAATTCAGGTTCAAGGCAGTTCGTTCCTTATAGGAGTGGTTGGTGTATTCCGTAGTTCTAGCGATTGGATTTCACTCAAAACTCACCAAATGACTCCTCCCACCTTATTATGATGATTCCAAGTTTTGGGCTCGATCGGAAATCCATAGGGGTAAGAAATTGCACAATTCAAGTTCAAAGGCAGTTTGTTCCTTATAGAAGTGGTTGGTGTATTCCGTACTTCTAGCGATTGAATTTCACTCAAAACTCATCAAACTCACCAAATGACTCCTTCCACCATATTATGATGATGCCCAAGTTTTGGGCTCGATCGGAAATCAATTGGGGTAAGAAATTGGACAATTCAGGTCAAAGGCAGTTCGTTCCTTATAGGAGTGGTTGGTGTATTCCGTAGTTCTAGCGATTGGATTTCACTCAAAACTCACCAAATGACTCCTTCCACCATATTATGATGATGCTCAAGTTTTGGGCTCGATCGGAAATCAATTTTGGTAAGAAATTGGACAAATCAGGTTCAAAGGCAATTCGTTCCTTATAGGTGTGGTTTGTGTATTCCGTAGTTCTAGCGATTGGATTTCACTCAAAACTCACCAAATTACTCCTCCCACCATATTATGATGATGACCAAGTTTTGGGCTCGATCAGAAATCCATGGGGGTAAGAAATTGGACAATTCAAGTTTGAAGGCAGTTCGTTCCGAATTGGAGTTGTTGGTGTATTGCATAGTTCTAGCGATTGGATTTCACTCAAAACTCACCAAATGACTCCTCCCACCATATTATGATGATGCCCAAGTTTGTGGCACGGTCGGAATTCAATAGGGGTTAGAATTGGAGAATTCAGGTTCAAAGGCAGTTCGTTCCTTATAGGAGTGTTTGGTGTATTCCGTACTTCTAGCGATTGGATTTCACTCTAAACTCACCAAATGACTACTCCCACCATATTATGATGATGCCCAAGTTTTGGGCTCGATCGGAAATCAATAGGGGTAAGAAATTGGACAATTCATGTTCAAAGGCAGTTCGTTCCTTATAGGAGTGGTTGGTGTATTCCGTACTTCTAGCGATTGATTTCACTCTAAACTCACCAAATGACTACTCCCACCATATTATGATGATGCCCAAGTTTTGGGCTCGATCGGAAATCAATAGGCGTGGTTGGTGTATTCCATAGTTCTAGCGATTGGATTTCAATCAAAACTCACCAAAAGACTCCTCCCACCATATTATGATGATGCCCCAGTTTTTGGGGTCGATCAGAAATCAACAGGGGTAAGAAATTGGGACAATTCAGGTTCAAAGGCAGTTCGTTCCTTATAGGAGTGGTTGGTGTATTCCGTAGTTCTAGCGATTGGATTTCACCCAAAACTCACCAAATGACTCATCCCACCATATTATGATGATGCCCAAGTTTTGGGCTCGATCGGAAATCAATAGGAGTAAGAAATTGGACAATTCAGGTTCAAAGGCAGTTCGTTCCTTATAGGAGTGGTTGGTGTATTCCGTAGTTCTAGCGATTGGATTTCACTCAAAACTCACCAAATGACTCTTCCCACCATATTATGATGATGCCCAAGTTTTGGGTCGATTCGAAATCAGTAGGGGTTAGAAATTGGAGAATTCAGGTTCAAAGGCAGTTCGTTCCTTATAGGAGTGGTTGGTGTGTTCCGTACTTCTAGCGATTGGATTTCACTCAAAACTCACCAAATGACTCCTCCCACCATATTATGATGATGCCCCAGTTTTGGGCTCGATCAGAAATCAGTATTGGTAAGAAATTGGAAAATTCAGGTTCAAAGGCAGTTCGTTCCTTATAGGAGTGGTTGGTGTATTCCGTACTTCTAGCGATTGGATTTCACTCTAAACTCACCAAATGACTACTCCCACCATATTATGATGATGCCCAAGTTTTGGGCTCGATCGGAAATCAATAGCGGTAAGAAATTGGACAATTCATGTTCAAAGGCAGTTCGTTCCTTATAGGAGTGGTTGGTGTATTCCGTACTTCTAGCGATTGGATTTCACTCTAAACTCACCAAATGACTACTCCCACCATATTATGATGATGCCCAAGTTTTGGCTCGATCGGAAATCAATAGCGGTAAGAAATTGGAGAATTCAGGTTCAAAGGCAGTTCGTTCCTTATAGGAGTGGTTGGTGTATTCCGTAGTTCTAGCGATTGGATTTCACTCAAAACTCACCAAATGACTCCTCCCACCATACTATGATGATGCCCAAATTTTGGCTCGATTCGAAATCAGTAGGGGTAAGAAATTGGACAATTCAGGTTCAAAGGCAGTTCATTCCTTATAGGAGTGGTTGGTGTATTCCGTACTTCTAGCGATTGGATTTCGCTCAAAACTCACCAAATGACTCCTCCCACCATATTATGATGATGCCCAAGTTTTGGGCACGATCGGAAATCAATAGGGGTTAGAAATTGGAGAATTCAGGTTCAAAGGCAGTTCGTCCTTATAGGAGTGGTTGATGTGTTCAGTACTTCTAGCGATGGATTTCACTCAAAAACTCACCAAATGACTCCTCCCACCATATTATGATGATGCCCCAGTTTTGGGCTCGATCAGAAATCAGTATTGGTAAGAAATTGGAAAATTCAGGTTCAAAGGCAGTTCGTTCCTTATAGGAGTGGTTGGTGTATTCCGTACTTCTAGCGATTGGATTTCACTCTAAACTCCCCAAATGACTACTCCCACCATATTATGATGATGCCCAAGTTTTGGGCTCGATCGGAAATCAATAGCGGTAACAAATTGGACAATTCAGGTTCAAAGGCAGTTCGTTCCTTATAGGAGTGGTTGGTGTATTCCGTACTTCTAGCGATTGGATTTCACTCTAAACTCACCAAATGACTACTCCCACCATATTATGATGATGCCCAAGTTTTGGGCTCGATCGGAAATCAATAGGCGTAAGAAACTGTACAATTCAGGTTCAAAGGCAGTTCGTTCCGAATTGGAGTGGTTTGTGTATTGCATAGTTCTAGCGATTGGATTTCACTCAAAACTCACCAAATGAATCCTCCCACCATATTATGATGATGCCCCAGTTTTGGGGTCGATCAGAAATCAACAGGGGTAAGAAACTGGAGAATTCAGGTTCAAAGGCAGTTCGTTCCTTATAGGAGTGGTTGGTGTATTCCGTAGTTCTAGCGATTGGATTTCACTCAAAACTCACCAAATGACTCATCCCACCATATTATGATGATGCCCAAGTTTTGAGCTCGATCGGAAATCAATAGGAGTAAGAAATTGGACAATTCAGGTTCAAAGGCAGTTCGTTCCTTATAGGATTAGTTGGTGTATTCCGTAATTCTAGCGATTGAATTTCACTCAAAACTCACCAAATGACTCCTCCCACCATATTATGATGATGCCCAAGTTTTGGGCTCGATCGGAAATCCATAGGGGTTAGAAATTGGACAATTCCAGTTCGTAGGCAGTTCGTTCCGAATTGGAGTGGTTGGCGTATTGCATAGTTCTAGCGATTGGATTTCACTCAAAACTCACCAAATGACTCCTCCCACCATACTATGATGATGCCCAAGTTTTGGGCTCGATCGGAAATCAATAGGGGTAAGAAATTGGACAATTCAGGTTCAAAGGCAGTTCGTTCATTATAGGGGTGGTTGGTGTATTCCGTAGTTCTAGCGATTGGATTTCACTCAAAACTCACCAAATGACTCATCCCACCATATTATGATGATGCCCAAGTTTTGAGCTCGATCGGAAATCAATAGGAGTAAGAAATTGGACAATTCAGGTTCAAAGGCAGTTCGTTCCTTATAGGAGTGGTTGGTGTATTCCGTAATTCTAGCGATTGGATTTCACTCAAAACTCACCAAATGACTCCTCCCACCATATTATGAGGATGCCCAAGTTTTGGGCTCGATCGGAAATCAATAGGGGTATGAAATTGGACAATTCAGGTTCAAAGGCAGTTCGTTCCAAATGACTCATTCCACCATATTATGATGATGCCCAAGTTTTGGGCTCGATCGGAAATCCATAGGGGTAAGAAATTGGACAATTCAAGTTCGAAGGCAGTTCGTTCCGAATTGGAGTGGTTTGTGTATTGCATAGTTCTAGCGATTGGATTTAACTCAAAACTCACCAAATGACTACTCCCACCATATTATGATGATGCCCCAGTTTTGGGCTCGATCAGAAATCAATATTGGTAAGAAATTGGACAATTCAGGTTCAAAGGCAGTTCGTTCCTTATAGGAGTGGTTGGAGTATTCGTACTTCTAGCGATTGGATTTCACTCTAAACTCACCAAATGACTCATCCCACCGTATTATGATGATGCCCCAGTTTTGGGGTCGATCAGAAATCAACAGGGGTAAGAAACTGGAGAATTCAGGTTCAAAGGCAGTTCGTTCCTTATAGGAGTGGTTGGTGTATTCCGTAGTTCTAGCGATTGGATTTCACTCAAAACTCACCGAATGACTCCTCCCACCATATTATGATGATAAAAAGTTTTGGGCTCGATCTTAAATCCATAGGAGTAAGAAATTGGACAATTAAAGTTTGAAGGAAGTTCGTTCCGAATTGGAATGGTTGGTGTATTGCATAGTTCTAGCGATTGGATTTCACTCAAAACTCACCAAATGACTCCTCCCACCATATTATAATGATGCCCAAGTTTGGGCTCGATCGGAAATCCATTGGGGTAAGAAATTGGACAATTCAGGTTCAAAGGCAGTTCGTTCCTTATAGGAGTGGTTGCTGTATTCCGTAGTTCAAGCGATCGGATTTCACTCAGAACTCACCAAATGACTCCTCCCACCATATTATGAGGATGCCCAAGTTTTGGGATCGATCGGATATCAGTAGGGGTAAGAAATTGGACAATTCAGGTTCAAAGGATGTTTGTTCCTTATAGGAGTGGTTGGTGTATTCCATAGTTCTAGCGATTGGATTTCACTCAAAACTCACCAAATGACTCCTCCCACCATATTATGATGATGCCCAAGTTTTGGGCTCGATCGGAAATCCATAGGGGTAAGAAATTGGACAATTCAAGTTCGAAGGCAGTTCGTTCCGAATTGGAGTGGTTGGTGTATTGCATAGTTCTAGCGATTGGATTTCACTCAAACTCACCAAATGACTCCTCCCACCATATTATGATGATGCCCAAGTTTTGGGATCGATCGGAAATCAATAGGGGTAAGAAATTGGACAATTCAGGTTCAAAGGATGTTTGTTCCTTATAGGAGTGGTTGGTGTATTCCGTAGTTCTAGCGATTGGATTTCACTCAAAACTCTCCAAATGACTCCTCCCACCATTTTATGATGATGCCCAAGTTTTGGGATCGATCGGATATCAATAGGGGTAAGAAATTGGACAATTCAGGTTCAAAGGATGTTTGTTCCTTATAGGAGTGGTTGGTGTATTCCGTAGTTCTAGCGATTGGATTTCACTCAAAACTCACCAAATGACTCCTCCCACCATATTATGATGATGCCCAAGTTTTGGGATCGACCGGATATCCATAGGGGTAAGAAATTGGACAATTCAATTTCGTAGGTAGTTCGTTCCGAATTGGAGTGGTTGGGGTATTGCATAGTTCTAGCGATTGGATTTCACTCAAAACTCACCAAATGACTCCTCCCACCATATTATGATGATGCCCAAGTTTTGGGCCCGATCGGAAATCCATTGGGGTAAGAAATTGAACAATTCAGGTTCAAAGGATCTTTGTTCCTTGTTGGAGTGGTTGGTGTATTCCGTAGTTTCTAGCGATTGGATTTCACTCAAAACTCACCAAATGACTCCTCCCACCATATTATGAGGATGCCCAAGTTTTGGGCTCGATCTTAAATCCATAGGAGTAAGAAATTGGACAATTCAAGTTCGAAGGCAGTTAGTTCCGAATTGGAGCGGTTAGTGTATTGTACAGTTCTAGCTATTGGATTTCACTCAAAACTCACGAAATGACTCCTCCCACCATATTATGATGATGCCCAAGTTTTGGGTTCGCTCGGAAATCAATAGGGGTAAGAAATTGGCCAATTCAGGTTCAAAGGCAGTTCGTTCCTTATAGGAGTGGCTGGTGTATTACGTAGTTCTAGCATTTGGATTTCACTCAAACTCACCAAATGACTCCTCCCACCATATTATGATCATGCCCAACTTTTGGGTTCGATCGGAAATCAATAGGGGTAAGAGATTGAACAATTCAGGTTCAAAGGCATTTCGTTCCTTAGAGGAGCGGTTGGTGTATTCCATAGTTATAGCGATTGGATTTCACTCAAAAGTCACCAAATGACTCCTCCCACCATATTATGATGATACCCAAGTTTTGAGCTCGATCGGAAATCAATAGGGGTAAGGAATTGGACAATTCAGGTTCAAAGGGAGTTCGTTCCTTATAGAAGTGGCTGGTGTATTCCATAGTTCTAGCGGTTGGATTTCACTCAAAACACACCAAATGACTCCTCCCACCATATTACGATGATGCCCAAGTTCTGGTCTCGATCGAAAATCAATAGGGGTAACAATTGGACAATTCAGGTTCAACGGCAGTTCGTTCCTTATAGGAGTGGCTGGTGTATTCCGTAGTTATAGCGATTGGATTTCACTCATAACTCACCAAATGACTCCTCCCACCATATTACGATGATGCCCAAGTTCTGGGCTCGATCAGAAATCAACAGGGGTAAGAAATTGGACAATTCAGGTGCAAAGGAAGTTCGTTCCTTATAGGAGTGGCTGGTGTATTCCGTAGTTCTAGCGATTGGATTTCACTCAAAACTCACCAAATTACTCTTCCCACCATATTATGATGATGCCCATGTTTTGGGCTTGATCGGAAAATCCATAGGGGTAAGAAATGGACAATTCAGGTTCAATGGCAGTTCGTTCCTTATAGGAGTGGCTGGTGTATTCCGTAGTTCTAGCGATTAGATTTCACTCAAAACTCACCAAATGACTCTTCCCACCATATTATGATGATGCCCATGTTTTGGGCTCGATCGGAAATCCATAGGGGAAAGAAATTGGACAATTCAAGTTCGAAGGCAGTTCGTTCCGAATTGGAGTGGTTTGTGTATTTCATAGTTCTAGCGACTAGATTTCACTCAAAACTCACCAAATGACTCCTCCCACCATATTATGATGATGCCCAAGTTCTTGGCTCGATCGGAAATCAATAGGGGTAAGAAATTGGACAATTCAGGTTCAAAGGCATTTCGTTCCTTAGAGGAGCGATTGGTGTATTCCGTAGTTCTAGCGATTGGATTTCACTCAAAACTCACCAAATGACACCTCCCACCATATTATGATGATGCCCAAGTTCTGGGCTCGATCGGAAATCCATAGGTGTAAGAAATTGGACAATTCAAGTTCGAAGGCAGTTCGTTCCGAATTGGAGTGGTTGGTGTATTGCATAGTTCTAGCGATTGGATTTCACTCAAAACTCACCAAATGACTCCTCCCACCATATTATGATGATGCCGAAGTTTTGGGCTCGATCGGAAATCAATAGGGGTAAGAAATTGGACAATTCAAGTTCGAAGGCAGTTCGTTCCGAATTGGAGTGGTTTGTGTATTGCATAGTTCTAGCGATTGGATTTCACTCAAAACTCACCAAATGACTCCTCCCACCATATTATGATGATGCCCAAGTTTTGGGCTCGATCGGAAATCAATAGGGGTAAGAAATTGGACAATTCAGGTTCAAAGGCAGTTCGTTCCTTATAGGAGTGGTTGGTGTATTCCGTAGTTCTAGTGATTGGATTTCACTCAAAACTCACCAAATGAATCCTCCCACCATGTTATGATGATGCCCAAGTTTTGGGCTCAATCGGAAATCAATAGGGGTAAGAAATTGGACAATTCAGGTTCAAAGGCATTTCGTTTCTTAAAGGAGCGGTTGGTGTATTCCGTAGTTCTAGCAATTGGATTTCACTTAAAACTCACCAAATGACTACTCCGACCATATTATGATGATGCCCAAGTTTTGGGTTCGATCGGAAATCAATAGGGGTAAAAAAATGGACAATTCAGGTCAAAGGCAATTCCTTCCTTAGAGGAGCGGTTGGTGTATTTCGTAGTTCTAGTGATTGGATTTCACTTAAAACTCACCAAATGACTACTCCCACCATATTATGATGATGCCCAAGTTTTGGGCTCGATCGGAAATCAATAGGCGTAACAAATTGGACAATTCAGGTTCAAAGGCAGTTCGTTCCTTATAGGCGTGGCTGGTGTATTTCGTAGTTCTAGCGATTGGATTTCACTCAAAACTCACCAAATGACTCCTCCCACCATATTGCGATGATGCCCAAGTTTTGGGCTCGATCGGAAATCAATAGGCGTAAGAAATTGGACAATTCAGGTTCAAAGGCAGTTCGTTCCTTATAGGAGTGGCTGGCGTATTTCGTAGTTCTAGTGATTGGATTTCACTCAAAACTCGTAAAACGACTCCTTCCACCATATTATGATGATGCCCAAGTTTTGGGCTCGATCGGAAATCCATAGGGGTAAGAAATTGCACAATTCAGATTCAAAGGCAGTTCGTTCCTTATAGGAGTGGCTGGTGTATTCCGTAGTTCTAGCGATTGGATTTCACTCAAAACTCTCCAACTGAATCCTCCCACCATATTCTGATGATGCCCAAGTTTTGGGCTCGATCGGAAATCAATAGGGGTAAGAAATTGGACAATTCAGGTTCAAAGGTTGTTCGTTCCTTATAGGAGTGGTTGGTGTATTCCGTAGTTCTAGCGATTGGATTTCACCCAACACTCACCAAATGACTCCTCCCTCCATATTATGATGATGCCAAAGTTTTGGGCTCGATCGGAAATCAATAGGGGTAAGAAATTGGACAATTCAGGTAATAAGGCTGTTCGTTCCTTATAGGAGTGGTTACTGTATTCCGTAGTTCTAGGGATTGGATTTCACTCAAAACTCACCAAATGACTCCTCCCACCATGTTATGATGATGCCCAAGTTTTGGGCTCGATCGGAAATCAATAGGGGTAAGAAATTGGACAATTCAGGTTCAAAGGCAGTTCGTTCCTTATAGGAGTGGTTGGTGTATTCCGTAGTTCTAGCGATTGGATTTCAGTCAAAACTCACCACATGACTCCTACCACCATATTATGATGATGCCCAAGTTTTGGGCTCGATCGGAAATCAGTAGGGGTAAGAAATTGGACAATTCAGGTTCAAAGGCAGTTTGTTCCTTATAGGAGTGGTTGGTGTATTCCGTAGTTCTAGCGATTGGATGTCACTCAAAACTCACCAAATGACTCCTCCCAACATGTTATGATGATGCCCAAGTTTTGGGCTCGATCGAAAATCCATAGGGGTAAGAAATTGGACAATTTAAGTTCGAAGGAAGTTCGTTCCGAATTGGAGTGGTTGGTGTATTGCATAGTTCTAGGGATTGGTTTTACTCAAAACTCACCAAATGACTCCTCCCACCGTATTACGATGATGCCCAAGTTTTGGGCCCGATCGGAAATCAATAGGGGTAAGAAATTGGACAATTCAGGTTTCAAGGCAGTTCGTTCCTTATGGGAGTGGCTCGTGTATTCCGCAGTTCTAGCGTTTGGATTTCACTCAAAAGTCGCCAAATGACTCCTCCCACCATATTATGATGATGCCCAAGTTTTGGGTTCGATCGGAAATCAATAGAGGTAAGAAATTGGACAATTCAGGTTCAAAGCCAGTTCGTTCCTTATAGGAGTGGTTGGTGTATTCCGTAGGTCTAGCGATTGGATTTCACTCAAAACTCACCAAATGACTCCTCCCACCAGGTTATGATGATGCCCAAGTTTTGGGCTCGATCGGAAATCCGTAGGGGTAAGAAATTGGACAATTTAAGTTCGAAGGCAGTTCGTTCCGAATTGGTGGGGCTGGTGTATTGCGTAGTTCTGGCGATTGCATTCGCTCAAAACTCACCAAATGACTCCTCCCACCATATAATGATGATGCCCAGGTTTTGGGCTCGATCGGAAATCCATAGGGGTAAGAAATTGGACAATTTAAGTTCGAAGGCAATTCGTTCCGAATTGGAGTGGTTGGTGTATTCCGTAGTTCTAGCGATTGGTTTTCACTCAAAACTCACCAAATGACTCCTCCCACCATATTATGATAATGCCGACGTTTTGGCTTGATCGGAATTCAATAGGGGTAAGAAATTGGACAATTCAGGTTCAAAGGAAGTTCGTTCCTTATAGGAGTGGTTGGTGTATTCCGTAATTCTAGCGATTGGATTTCACTCAAAACACACCAAATGACTCCTCCCACCATATTATGATGATGCCCAAGTTTTGGGCTCGATCGAAATCAATAAGGGTAAGAAATTGGACAATTCAGGTTCAGAGGCAGTTCGTTCCTTATAGGAGTGGTTGGGTATTTCGTAGTTCTAGCGATTGGATTTCACTCAAAACTCACCAAATGACTCCTACCGCCATATTATGATGATGCCCAAGTTTTGGGCTCGTTCGGAAATCCATAGGGGTAAGAAATTGGACAATTCAGGTTCAAAGGCAGTCCGTTCCTTATAGGAGTGGTTGGTGTATTCCGTAGTTCTAGCGATTGGATTTCACTCAAAACACACCAAATGACTCCTCCAAGCATATTATGGTGATGCCCAAGTTTTGGGCTCGATCGGAAATCAATAGGGGTAAGAAATTGGGCAATTCAGGTTCTAAGGCAGTTCGTTCCTTATAGGAGTGGTTACTGTATTCCGTAGTTCTAGCGATTGGATTTCACTCAAAACTCACCAAATGACTCCTCGCACCGTATTATGATGATGCCCCTGTTTTGGGCTCGATCGGAAATCAATAGGGGTAAGAAATTGGACAATTCAGGTTCAAAGGCAGTTCGTTCCTTATAGGAGTGGCTGGTGTATTCCGTAGTTCTAGCGATTGGATTTCACTCAAAACTCACCCAATGACTCCTCCCACCATATTATGATGATGCCCAAGTTTTGGGCTCGATCTGAAATCAATAGGGGTAAGAAATTGGACAATTCAGGGTCAAAGGCAGTTCGTTCCTTATAGGAGTGGCTGGTGTATTCCGTAGTTCTAGCAATTGGATTTCACTCAAAACTCACCCAATGACTCCTCCCACCATATTATGATGATTCCCAAGTTTAGGGCTCGATCGGAAATCAATAGGGGTAAGAAATTGGACAATTCAGGTTCAAAGGCTGTTCGTTCCTTATAGAGTGGTTGGTGTATTCCGTAGTTCTAGCGATTTGGATTTCACCCAACACTCACCAAATGACTCCTCCCTCCATATTATGATGATGCCCAAGTTTTGGGCTGGATCGGAAATCAATAGGGGTAAGAAATTGGACAATTCAGGTTCAAAGGCTATTCGTTCCTTATAGGAGTGGTTGGTGTATTCCGTAGTTTGTAGCGATTGGATTTCACTCAAAACTCACCAAATGACTCCTCCCACCATGTTATGTTGATGCCCAAGTTTTGGGCTCGATCGGAATCCGTAGGGGTAAGAAATTGGACAATTCAGGTTCAAAGGCAGTTCGTTCCTTATAGGAGTGGCAGGTGTATTTCGTAGTTCTAGCGATTAGATTTCACTCAAAACTCAACAACTGAATCCTCCCACCATATTATGATGATGCCCAAGTTATGGGCTCGATCGGAAATCAATAGGGGTAAGAAATTGGACAATTCAGGTTCAAAGGCTATTCGTTCCTTATAGGAGTGGTTGGTGTATTACGTAGTTCTAGCAATTGGATTTCACCCAACACTCACCAAATGACTCCTCCCTCCATATTAGGATGATGCCCAAGTTTTGGGCTCAATCGGAAATCAATAGGAGTAAGAAATTGGACAATTCAGGTTCAAAGGATCTTCGTTCCTTATAGGAGTGGTTACTGTATTCCGTAGTTCTAGCGATTGGATTTCACTCAAAACACACCAAATGACTCCTCCCACCATATTATGATGATGCCCAAGTTTTGGGCTCGATCGGAAATCAAAAGGGGTAAGAAATTGGACAATTCAGGTTCAAAGGCAATTCGTTCCTTATAGGAGTGGCTGGTGCATTTCGTAGTTCTAGCTATTGGATTTCACTCAAAACTCACCAAATGACTCCTCCCACCATATTATGATGATTCCCAAGTTTTGGGCTCGATCGGAAAACAATAAGGGTTAGAAATTGGACAATTCAGGTTCAAAGGCTGTTCATTCCTTATAGGAGTGGTTACTGTATTCCGTAGTTCTAGTGACTGGATATCACTCAAAACTCACCACATGACTCCTACCACCATATTGTGATGATGCCCAGTTTTGGGCTCGATCGAAAATCCATAGGGGTAAGAAATTGGACAATTTAAGTTCGAAGGAAGTTCGTTCCGAATTGGAGTGGTTGGTGTATTGCATAGTTCTAGGGATTGGTTTTTACTCAAGACTCACCAAATGACTCCTCCCACCATATTATGATGATGCCCAAGTTTTGGGCCCGATCGGAAATCAATAGGGGTAAGAAATTGGACAATTCAGGTTCAAAGGCAGTTCGTTCCTTATAGGAGTGGTTGGTGTATTCCGTAGTTCTAGCGATTGGATTTCACTCAAAACTCACCAAATGACTCCTCCCACCATATTATGATGATGCCCAAGTTTTGGGCTCGATCGGAAATCCGTAGGGGTAAGAAATTGGAAAATTTAAGTTCGAAGGCAGTTCGTTCCGAATTGGAGGGTTTGGTGTATTGCGTGGTTCTGGCGATTGCATTTCACTCAAAACTCACCAAATGACTCCTCCCACCATATTATGTTGATGCCCAAGTTTTGGGCTCGATCGGAATTCAATAGGGGTAAGAAAATTGGACAATTCAGGTTCAAAGGCAGTTTCGTTCCTTATAGGAGTGGTTGGTGTATTCCGTAGTTCTAGCGATTGGATTTCACTCAAAACTCACCAAATGACTCCTCCCACCATATTATGATGATGCCCAAGTTTTGGGCTCGATCGGAAATCAATAAGGGTAAGAAATTGGACAATTCATGTTCAGAGGTAGTTCGTTCCTTATAGGAGTGGTTGTGTATTCCGTTAGTTCTAGCAATTGGATTTCACTCAAAACTCACGAAATGACTCCTCCCGCCATATTATGGAGATGCCCACGTTTTGGGCTCGTTCGGAAATCCATAGGGGTAAGAAATTGGACAATTCAGGTTCAAAGGCAGTCCGTTCCGTATAGGAGTGGTTGGTGTATTCCGTATTTCTAGCGATTGGATTTCACTCAAAACACACCAAATTACTCCTCCCACCATATTATCGTGATGCCCAGGTTTTGGGCTCGATCGGAAATCAGTAGGGGTAAGAAATTGGGCAATTCAGGTTCTAAGGCAGTTCGTTTCCTTATTGGAGTGGTTGGTGTATTTCGTAGTTCTAGCAATGGATTTCACTCAAAACTCACCAAATGACTCCTCGCACCATATTATGATGATGCCCATGTTTTGGGCTCGATCGGAAATCAATAGGGGTAAGAAATTGGACAATTCAGGTTCAGAGGCAGTTCGTTCCTTATAGGGGTGGCTGGTGTATTCCGTAGTTCTAGCGATTGGATTTCACTCAAAACTCACCGAATGACTCCTCCCACCATATTATGATGATGCCCAAGTTTTGGGCTCGATCGGAAATCAATAGGGGTAGAAATTGGACAATTCAGGTTCAAAGGCAGTTCGTTCCTTATTGGAGTGGTTGGTGTATTCCGTAGGGGTAAGAAATTAGACAATTCAAGTTCGAAGACTTATCATTCCGAATTGGAGTGGTTGGTGTATTGCATAGTTCTAGCCATTGGATTTCACTCAAAACTCACCAAATGACTCTTCCCACCATATGTTGATGATGCCTAGGTTTTGGGCTCGATCGGAAATCAGTAGGGGTAAGAAATTGGACAATTCAGGTTCAAAGGCAGTTCGTTCCTTATATTAGTGGCTGGTGTATTCCGTAGTTTTAGCGTTTGGATTTCACTCAAAACTCACCAAATGACTCCTCCCACCATATTATGATGATGCCCAAGTTTTGGGCTCGATCGGAAATCCATTGGGCTAAGAAATTGGACAATTTAAGTTCGAAGCCAGTTCGTTCCGAATTGGAGTGGTTGGTATATTGCATAGTTCTAGTGATTGATTTTCACTCAAAACACACCAAACGACTCCTCCCACCATGTTATGATGATGCCCAAGTTTTGGGCTCGATCGGAAATCCATAGGGGTAAGAAATTGGACAATTTAAGTTCGAAGGCAGTTCGTTCCGAATTGGAGTGGTTGGTGTATTGCGTAGTTCTGGCGATTGGATTTTACTCAAAACTCACCAAATGACTCCTCCCACCATATTATGATGATGCCCAAGTTTGGGCTCGATCGGAAATCCATAGGGGTAAGAAATTAGACAATTCAAGATCGAAGACTGTTCGTTCTGAATTGGAGTGGTTGGGTATTGCATAGTTCTAGCGATTGGATTTCACTCAAAACTCAACAAATGACTCCTCCCACCATATTATGATGATGCCTAAGAGTTGGGCTCGATCGAAATCAATAGGGGTAAGAATTGGACAATATAGTTCAAAGGGCAGTTCGTTCCTTATAGGAGTGGCTGGTGGTATTCCGTAGTTCTAGCGTTTGGATTTCACTCAAAACTCACCAAATGACTCCTCCCACCATATTATGATAATGCCCAAGTTTTGGGCTCGATTGGACATCAATAGGGGTAAGAAATTGGACAATTCGGGTTCAAGGTAGTTCGTTCCTTATAGGAGTGGTTGGTGTATTCCGTAGTTTCTAGCGATTGGATTTCACTCAAAACTCACCAAATGACTCCTCCCACCATTTTATGATGATGCCCAAGTTTTGGGCTCGATCGGAAATCCCTAGGGGTAAAAAATTGGACAATTTAAGTTCGAAGGCAGTTCGTTCCGAATTGGAGTGGTTGGTGTATTGCATAGTTCAAGCGATTGGTTTTCACTCTAACTCACCAAATGCTCCTCCCACCATTTTATGATGATGCCCAAGTTTTGGGCTCGATTGGAAATCCATAGGGTAAGAAATGGGACAATTCAAGTTCGAAGGCAGGTCGTTCCGAATTGGAGGGGTTGGTGTATTCCGTAGTTCTGGCTATTGGATTTCACTCAAAAACTCACCAAATGACTCCTCCACCATATTATGATGATGCCCAAGTTTTGGCCTTCCATCGGAAATCAATATGGGTAAGAAATTGGACAATTCAGGTTGAAAGGCAGTTCGTTCCTTATAGGAGAGGTGCTGTATTCCGTAGTTCTAGTGGTTGGATTTCACTCAAAAACTCACCAAATGACTCCTCCCACCATATTATGATGATGCAAAAGTTTTGGGCTCGATCGGAGATCAATAGGGGTAAGAAATTGGACAATTCAGGTTCAAAGGAAGTTCGTTCCTTATAGGAGTGGCCGGTGTATTCCGTACCTCTAGCGTTTGGATTTCACCCAACACTCACCAAATGACTCCTCCCACCATATTATGACGATGCCCAGGTTTTGGGCTCGATCGGAAATCCATAGGGTTAAGAAATCGGACAATTCAGGTTCAAAGGCAGTTCGTTCCTTATAGGAGTGGCTGGTGTATTCCGTAGTTCTAGCGATTGGATTTCACTCAAAACTCACCAAATGACTCCTCCCACCATATTATGATGATACAAAAGTTTTGGGCTCGATCGGAGATCAATAGGGGAAAGAAATTTTACAATTCAGGTTGAAAGGCAGTTCGTTCCTTATAGGAGTGGCTGGTGTATTCCGTAGTTCTAACGATTGGATTTCACTCGAAACTCACCAATGACTCCTCCCACCATATTATGATGATGCCCAAAGTTTGGGCTCGATTGGAAATCAATAGGGGTAAGAAATTGGACAATTCAAGGTTCAAAGGCAGTTCGTTCCTTTCTTATAGGATTTGTTGGGTATTCCGTAGTTCTAGCATTTGATTTCACACAAAACTCACCAATTGGACTCCTCCCGCCATATTATGATGACGCCCAAGTTTGGGCTCGATCGGAAATCAATAGGGGTAAGGAATTGGGCAACTCAGTCTCATAGCAGTTCGTCCTTATAGGAGTGGTTGGGGTATTCCGTAGTTCTACCAATTGGATTCACTCAAAACTCACCAAATGACTCTCCCACCATATATGATGATGCCCAATGTTTGGGCTCGATCGGAAATCAATAGGGGTAAGAATTGGACATTCAGGTTCAAGAGCAAGTCGTTCTCTCATAGGAGTGGTTGGTGTATTCTGTAGTGTAGCGATTGGATTCACTCAATTCTCACCAAATGGAGTCTCCCACCATATTATGATGCTGCCCAAGTCTTGGGCTCGATCGAAGTCCAATGGGGTAAGAATTGAACAATCAAGTTCGAAGACAGTTCGTTCCAAATTGGAGTAAGAAAATGGACAATCCAAGTTTTGTCTCGATCGGAAATCCATAGGGGTAAGAAATTGGACAATTCTAGTTTGAAGGCAGTTCGTTCCGAATTGGGAGTGGTTGTTGTATTGCCTAGTACTAGCGATTTGATTTCACTCAAACTCACCAAATGACTCCCTCCCAACATATTATGAAGATGCCCAAGTTTTGGGCTCGTGTGAAATCCATAGGGTAAGAAATTGGACAATTCAAGTTCGAAAGGCAGTTCGTTCCGAACTGGAGTGGTTGGTGTATGGCATATTTCTAGCGATTGGATTTCACTCAAACTCACCAAATGACTTCTCCCACCATATTATGATGATGCCCTAAGTTTTAGGCTCGATCGGAAATCAACAGGGGTAAGAAATTGGACATTTCATTCAGGTCAAAGGCAGTTCGTTCCATAAAGGAGTGGCTGTGTATTCCGTAGTTCAAGCGATTGTTTTTCACTCAAAACTCCGAAATGACTCCTCCCACCATATTATTGTGATGCCCAAGTTTTGGGATCGATCGGAAATCCATAGGGGTAAGAAATTGGACAATTTAAGTTCGAAGGCAGTTTGTTCCGAATTGGAGTGTTGTGTATTGCATTGTTCTAGCGATGGATTTCACTCAAAACTCACCATTAACTCCTCCCCCCATATTATGATGATGCCCAAGTTTTGGGCTCGATCGGAATCAATAGGGGTAAGAAATTGGACAAGTTCAAGTTCGAAGGCAGCGTTCGTTCCGGAAATGGAGTGGTGGTGTATTGCATTGTTCTAGCGATTGATTTCTCTCAAAAACTCACCAAAATGACTCCTCCCACCATATTATGATTATGTCCAAGTTTTGGGCTCGATCGGAAATCAATAAGGGTAAGAAATGGACAATTCAAGGTTCGAGACAGTTCGTTCCGAATTGGAGTGGTTGGTTTATTGCATAGTTCTATGCGATTGGGATTTCACTAAAACTCACCAAAAGACTCCTCTCCCCATATTAAGATGATGCCCACGTTTGGGCTCGATCGGAAATCCATAGTGGTAAGAAACTGGACAATTCAAGTTCGACGGCAGTAGTTCGTTTCGACTTGGAGTGGTTGGTGTATTGCATTGTTCAGCGATGGATGATTTCACTCAAAATTCACAAATGACTCCTCCCACCATATTATGATGATGCCCAGGTTTTGGGCTCGATCGGAAATCAATAGGGGTAAGAAATTGACAATTCAGGTTCACAGGCAGTTCGTTCCTTGTAGGAGTGGTTGTGTATTCCGTAGTTCTAGCGTAGTGATTTCACCCAAACTCTCCAAATGACTCCTCCCACCATATTATGATGATGCCCAAGTTTGTGGCTCGATCGAAAATCAGTAGGGGTAAGAAATTGGACAATTCAGGTTCAAAGGCAGTTCGTTCCTTGTAGGAGTGGTTGGTGTATTCCGTAGTTCTAGAGATTGGATTTCACTCAAAACTCACCAAATGACTCCTCTCACCATATTATGACGATGCCCAAGTTTTGGGCTCGATCGGAAATCAATAGGGGTAAGAAATTGGACAATTCATGTTCGAAGGCAGTTCGTTCCATATAGGAGTGGTTGGTGTATTCCGTACTTCTAGCGATTGGATTTCACTCAAAACTCACCAAATGACTCCTCCCACCATATTATGATGATGCCCAAGTTTTGGGCCCGATCGGAAATCCATAAGGGTAAGAAATTGGACAATTCAAGTTCGAAGGCAGTTCGTTCCGAATTGGAGTGTGGTTGGTGTATTGCATAGTTCAAGCGATTGGATTTCACTCAAAACTCAGCAAATGACTCCTTCCACCATATTATGATGATGCCGAAGTTTTGGGCTCGATTGGAAATCAATAGGGGGTAAGAAATTGGACAATTCGGTTCAAAGGCAGTTCGTTCCTTACAGGAGTGGCTGGTGTATTCCGTAGTTCAAGCGATTGATTTCCGTCAAAACTCACCAAATGACTCCTACCCACCCTATTATGACGATGCCCAAGTTTTGGGCTCGATCGGAAATCAATAGGGGTAAGAAATTGGACAATTCAGGTTCAGAGGAAGTTCATTCCTTATAGGAGTGGTTGGTGTATTCCGTATGTCTAACGATTGGATTTCACTCAAAACTCACCAAATGACTACTCCCACCATATTACGGTGAAGCCCAAGTTTTGGGCTCGATCGGAAATCTATTGGGATAAGAAATTGGACAATTCAGGTTCAAAGGCAGTTCGTTGCTTATTGGAGTGGCTGGTGTATTCTGTAGTTTAGCGATTGGATTTCTCTCAAAACTCACCAAATGATTCCTCCCACCATATAATGATGATGCCCAAGTTTTGGGCTGGATCGGAAATCAGTAGGGGTAAGAAATTGGACAATTCAGGTTCAAAGGCAGTTCGTTCCTTATAGGTGTGGCTGGTGTATTCCGTAGTTCTAGAGATTGGATTTCACTCCAAACTCACCAAATGACTCCTCCCACCATATTATGATGATGCCCAAGTTTTGGGCTCGATCGGAAATCAATAGGGGTAAGAAATTAGACAATTCAGGTTCAGAGGAAGTCATTCCTTATAGGAGTGGTTGGTGTATTCCATAGTTCTAGCGATTGGATTTCACTCAAAACTCACCAAATGACTCCTCCCACCATAATATGATGAGGCCCAAGTTTTGGGCTCGATCGGAAATCATTTGGGCTAAGAAATTGGACAATTCAGGTTGAAAGGCAGTTCGTTCCTTATAGGAGTGGTTGGTGTATTCCATAGTTCTAGCGATTGGATTTCACTCAAAACTCACCAAATGACTCCTCCCACCATATTATGATGATGCCCAAGTTTTGGCTCGATCGGAAATCAATAGGGCTAAGAAATTGGACAATTCAGGTTCAAAGGCAGTTCGTTCCTTATAGGAGTGGTTGGTGTATTCCGTATTTCTAAAGACTGGATTTCACTCAAAACTCACCAAATGACTCCTCCCAAAATATTATGATGATGCCCAAGTTTGGGCTCGATCAGAAATCCATTGGGGTAAGAAATTGGACAATTCAAGTTCGAAGGCAGTTCGTTCCATATAGGAGTGGTTGGTGTATTCCGTAGTTCTAGCGATTGGATTTCACTCAAAACTCACCAATGACTCCTCCCACCATAATATGATGAGGCCCAAGTTTTGGCTCGATCGGAAATCAATAGGGCTAAGAAATTGGACAATTCAAGTTTAATGGCAGTTCGTTCCTTATAGGAGTGGTTGTGTATTCCGTAGTTCTAGCGATTGGATTTCACTCAAAACTCTCCAAATGACTCCTCCCACCATATTATGATGATGCCCAAGTCTTGGGCTCGATCGGAAATCGATAGGGGTAAGAAATTGGACAATTCAGGTTCAAAGCAGTTCGTTCCTTATAGGTGTGGCTGGTGTATTCCGTAGTTCTAGAGATTGGATTTCACTCCAAACTCACCAAATGACTCCTCCCACCATATTTGATGATGCCAAGTTTTGGGCTCGATCGGAAATCAATAGGGGTAAGAAATTAGACAATTCAGGGTCAGAGGAAGTTCATTCCTTATAGGTGGTTGGTGTATTCCCTAGTTCTAGCGATTGGATTTCACTCAAACTCACCAAATGACTCCTCCCACCATATATGATGAGGCCCAAGTTTTGGGCTCGATCGGAAATCATTTGGGCTAAGAAATTGGACAATTCAGGTTGAAGGCAGTTCGTTCCTTATAGGAGTGGTTGGTGTATTCCATAGTTCTAGCGATTGGATTTCACTCAAAACTCACCAAATGACTCCTCCCACCATATATGATGATGCCCAAGTTTTGGGCTCGATCGGAAATCAATAGGGCTAAGAAATTGGACAATTCAGGTTCAAAGGCAGTTCGTTCCTTATAGGAGTGGTTGGTGTATTCCGTATTTCTAAAGACTGGATTTCACTCAAAACTCACCAAATGACTCCTCCCAAAATATTATGATGATGCCCAAGTTTTGGGCTCGATCAGAAATCCATTGGGGTAAGAAATTGGACAATTCAAGTTCGAAGGCAGTTCGTTCCATATAGGAGTGGTTGTGTATTCCGTAGTTCTAGCGATTGGATTTCACTCAAAACTCACCAAATGACTCCTCCCACCATAATATGATGAGGCCCAAGTTTTGGGCTCGATCGGAAATCAATAGGGCTAAGAAATTGGACAATTCAAGTTTAATGGCAGTTCGTTCCTTATAGGAGTGGTTGGTGTTTTCCGTAGTTCTAGCGATTGGATTTCACTCAAAACTCACCAAATGACTCCTCCCACCATATTGTGATCATACCCAAGTTTTGGGCTCGATCGGAAATCAATAGAGGTAAGAAAGTGGACAATTCAAGTTAAAAGGCAGTTCGTTCCTTACAGGAGTGGTTGGTGTTTTCCGTAGTTCTAGCGATTGGATTTCACTCAAAACTCACCAAATGACTCCTCCCACCATATTATGATGATGCCCAAGTCTTGGGCTCGATCGGAAATCGATAGGGGTAAGAAATTGGACAATTCAGGTTCAAAGGCAGTTCGTTCCTTATAGGAGTGGTTGGTGTATTCCGTATTTCTAAAGATTGGATTTCACTCAAAACTCACCAAATAACTCCTCCCAAAATATTATGATGATGCCCAAGTTTTAGGCTCGATCAGAAATCCATTGGGTAAGAAATTGGACAATTCAAGTTCGCAGGCAGTTCGTTCCATATTGGAGTGGTTGGTGTATTGCATAGTTCTAGCGATTGGATTTCACTCAAAACACACCAAATGACTCCTCCCACCATATTATGATGATGCCCAAGTTTGGGTTCGATCGGAAATCAATAGGGGTAAGAAATTGGACAATTCAGGTTCAAAGGCAGTTTGTTCCTTATAGGAGTGGTTGGTGTATTCCGTAGTTCTAGCGATTGGATTTCACTCAAAACTCACCAAATGACTCTCCCACCCATATTATGATGATGCCCAAGTTTTGGGCCCGATCGGAAATCAATAGGGTAAGAATTGGACAATTCAGGTTCAAAGGCAGTTCGTTCCTTATGGAGTGGTTGGTGTATTCCGTATTCTAAGCGATTGGATTTCACTCAAAACTCACCAAATGACTCCTCCCACCATATTATGATGATGCCCAAGTTTTGGGCTCGATCGGAAATCAATAAGGTAAGAATTGGACAATTCAGGTTCAAAGGCAGTTCATTCCTTATAGGAGTGGCTGGTGTATTCCGTAGTTTTAGCGATTTTATTTCACTCAAAACTCACCAAGTGACTCCTCCCACCATATTATGATGATGCCCAAGTTTTGGGCTCGATCGGAAATCAATTGGGGTAAGAAATTGGACAGTTCAGGTTCAGAG
>BJCG01003188.1:0-37246 GCA_005406145.1 Prunus yedoensis | reverse complement strand
TCCTTATAGGATGGCTGGTGTATTCCGTAGTTCTCTAGCGATTGGATTTCACTTGAAACTCACCGAATGAATCCTCCCACCGTATTATGATGATGCCCAAGTTTTGGGGTCGATCGGAAACAAATAGGGGTAAGGAATTGGACAATTCAGGTTCAAAGGCAGTTCGTTCCTTATAGGAGTGGCTGGTGTATTCCGTAGTTCTAGCGATTGGATTTCACTTGAAACTCACCGAATGAATCCTCCCACCGTATTATGATGATGCCCAAGTTTTGGGGTCGATCGGAAACAAATAGGGGTAAGAAATTGGACAATTCAGGTTCAAAGGTTGTCCGTTCCTTATAGGAGTGGTTGGTTGTATTCCGTAGTTCTAGCGATTGGATTTCACTCAAAACTCACCAAATGACTCCTCCCAACATATTATGACGATGCCCAAGTTTTGGGCTCGATTGGAAATCCATAGGGGTAAGAAATTGGACAATTCAAGTTCGTTCGAAGGCAGTTCGTTACGAATTGAAGTGGTTGGTGTATTGCATAGTTCTAGCGATTGGATTTCACTCAAAACTCACCAAATGACTCCTCCCACCATATTATGATGATGCGCCTGTTTTGGGCTCGATCGGAATCAATAGGGGTAAGAAATTGGACAATTCAGGTTGAAAGGCAGTTCTTTCCTTATAGGATTTGTTAGTGTAATCCGTAGTTCTAGCGATTGGATTTCACTCAAAACTCACCAAATGAGTCCTCCCACCATATTATGATGATGCCCAAGTGTTGGGGCTTTTTCCTTCCGGCAGCAAGTGGGCTGGACTGATGAAGTTGTCCCCTTTGTTTGAGTTCGAAATTAATCCCCAAAATGCTTCGAAAGGGCAGCAAGCCTTAGGAAGTATTTTGGTTATTTTGGTTGGGCTATTCTAATTGAGGCAATGGGTTACTTCCTTTTCTTGTGCTTACCCATGTTTGGGCCTAAGAAAATGGGCTTGAGTACCGAGGCCCCAAAGCGACTCGAGACTTCCATTTCTTGACCCATCGATGGGCCCCGTGACAACTTGTTACCATCCATACCACAACCCACACAAGCAAGGCCCGGGCATTTGAGTGGCTTGGGCCCACTTAAGCTTGTAGCGCGACGTGTTTGCTTATTTGCTTGGCGTGGCATGTGTGCAAGCGCGTACGACGAACTTTCGCGTGCCCTAATCGGGCTTCTCCTCAATAAGGTATTGCATTGGGTCGAGAATTTATTTGGGCCGAACCGTGGATTTTTTGGGCCTCAACACCAAGTTCTAGGATCGATCGGTAATCCATAGGGGTAAGAAATTGGACAATTCAAGTTCGAAGGAAGTTCGTTCCGAATTGGAGTGGTTGATGTATTGCATAGTTCTAGCGATTGGATTTCACTCAAAACTCACCAAATGACTCCTCCCTCCATATTATGATGATGCCCAAGTTTGGGCTGGATCGGAAATCCATAGGGGTAACAAATTGGACAATTCAAGTTCGAAGGCAGTTCGTTCCGAATTCGAGTGGTTGGTCTGTTGCATAGTTCTAGCTATTGGATTTCACTCAAAACTCATCAAATAGCTCGTCCCACCCATATTATGATGATGCCCTGTTTTGGGCTCGATCGGAAATCAATAGGGGTAAGAAATTGGACAATTCAGGTTCAAAGGCAGTTCGTTGGTTATAGGAGTGGCTGGTGTATTCCGTAGTTCTAGCGATTGGATTTCACTCAAACTCACCAAATGACTACCCCCCCCTATTATGATGATGCCCAAGTTTTGGGCTCGATCGGAAATCAATAGGGGTAAGAAATTCGACAATTCAGGTTTAGAGGCAGTTCGTTCCTTATAGGAGTGGTTGGTGTATTCCGTAGTTCTAGCGATTGGATTTCACTCAAAACTCACCAAATGACTCCTCCCACCATATTATGATGATGCCCCTGTTTTGGGCTCGATCGGAAATCAATAGGGGTAAGAAATTGGACAATTCAGGTTCAAAGGCAGTTCGTTCCTTATAGGAGTGGCTGGTGTATTCCGTAGTTCTAGCGATTGGATTTCACTTGAAACTCACCGAATGAATCCTCCCACCGTATTATGATGATGCCCAAGTTTTGGGGTCGATCGGAAACAAATAGGGGTAAGAAATTGGACAATTCAGGTTCAAAGGTTGTCCGTTCCTTATAGGAGTGGTTGGTGTATTCCGTAGTTCTAGCGATTGGATTTCACTCAAAACTCACCAAATGACTCCTCCCACCATATTATGACGATGCCCAAGTTTTGGGCTCGATTGGAAATCCATAGGGGTAAGAAATTGGACAATTCAAGTTCGAAGGCAGTTCGTTACGAATTGAAGTGGTTGGTGTATTGCATAGTTCTAGCGATTGGATTTCACTCAAAACTCACCAATGACTCCTCCCACCATATTATGATGATGCGCCTGTTTTGGGCTCGATCGAAATCAATAGGGGTAGAAATTGGACAATTCAGGTTGAAAGGCAGTTCTTTCCTTATAGGATTTGTTAGTGTAATCCGTAGTTCTAGCGATTGGATTTCACTCAAAACTCACCAAATGAGTCCTCCCACCATATTATGATGATGCCCAAGTGTTGGGGCTTTTTCCTTCCGGCAACAAGTGGGCTGGACTGATGAAGTTGTCCCCTTTGTTTGAGTTCGAAATTAATCCCCAAAAGCTTCGAAAGGGCAGCAAAGCCTTAGGAAGTATTTTGGTTATTTTGGTTGGGCTATTCTAATTGAGGCAATGGGTTACTTCCTTTTCTTGTGCTTACCCATGTTTGGGCCTAAGAAAATGGGCTTGAGTACCGAGGCCCCAAAGCGACTCGAGACTTCCATTTCTTGACCCATCGATGGGCCCCGTGACAACTTGTTACCATCCATACCACAACCCACACAAGCAAGGCCCGGGCATTTGAGTGGCTTGGGCCCACTTAAGCTTGTAGCGCGACGTGTTGCTTATTTGCTTGGCGTGGCATGTGTGCAAGCGCGTACGACGAACTTTCGCGTGCCCTAATCGGGCTTCTCCTCAATAAGGTATTGCATTGGGTCGAGAATTTATTTGGGCCGAACCGTGGATTTTTTGGGCCTCAACACCAAGTTCTAGGATCGATCGGTAATCCATAGGGGTAAGAAATTGGACAATTCAAGTTCGAAGGAAGTTCGTTCCGAATTGGAGTGGTTGATGTATTGCATAGTTCTAGCGATTGGATTTCACTCAAAACTCACCAAATGACTCCTCCCTCCATATTATGATGATGCCCAAGTTTTGGGCTGGATCGGAAATCCATAGGGGTAACAAATTGGACAATTCAAGTTCGAAGGCAGTTCGTTCCGAATTCGAGTGGTTGGTCTGTTGCATAGTTCTAGCTATTGGATTTCACTCAAAACTCATCAAATAGCTCGTCCCACCATATTATGATGATGCCCCTGTTTTGGGCTCGATCGGAAATCAATAGGGGTAAGAAATTGGACAATTCAGGTTCAAAGGCAGTTCGTTGGTTATAGGAGTGGCTGGTGTATTCCGTAGTTCTAGCGATTGGATTTCACTCAAACTCACCAAATGACTCCTCCCACCGTATTATGTTGATGCCCAAGTTTTGGGCTCTATCGGAAATCAATAGGGGTAAGAAATTGGACAATACAGGTTCAAAGGGTGTTCGTTCCATATAGGAGTGGTTGCTGTATTTTGTAGTTCTAGGGATTGGATTTCACTCAAAACTCGTCAAACGACTCCTCCCACCATATTAACATGATGCCCAAGTTTTGGCCTCGATCGGAAATCAATAGGGGTAAGAAATTGGACAATTCCGGTTCAAAGGCAGTTCGTTCCTTATAGGAGTGGTTGGTGTATTCCGTAGTTCTAGCGATTGAATTTCACTCAAAACTCACCAAATGACTCCTTCCACCATATTATGATGATGCCCAAGTTTTGGGCTCGATCGGAAATCAATAGGAGTAACAAATTGGACAATTCAGGTTCAAAGGCAGTTCGTTCCATATAGGAGTGGCTGGTGTATTCCATAGTTCTAGCGATTGGATTTCACTCAAAACAAACCAAATGACTCCTCCCACCATATTATGATGATGCCCAGGTTTTGGGCTCGATCGGAAATCAATAGGGGTAAGAAATCTTACAATTCAGGTTCATAGGCTGTTCGTTCCTTATAGGAGTGGTTGCTGTATTCCGTAGTTCTAGCGATTGGAATTCACTCAAAACTCACCAAATGACCCTCCCACCATACTATGTTGATGCCCAAGTTTTGGCCTCGATCGGAAATCAATAGGGGTAAGAAATTGGACAATTCAGGTTCAAAGGCAGTTCGTTCCTTATAGGAGTGTTGGTGTATTCTGTAGTTCTAGCGATTGGATTTCACTCAAAACTCACCAAATGACTCCTCCCACCATATTATGATGATGCCCAAGTTTTGGGCTCGATCGGAAATCCATAGGGGTAAGAAATTGGACAATTCAAGTTCGAAGGCAGTTCGTTCCGAATTGGAGTGGTTGGTGTATTGCATAGTTTAGCGATTGGATTTCCCTCAAAACTCACCAAATGACTCCTCCCACCATATATGATGATGCCCAAGTTTTGGGCTCGATCGGAAATCAATAGGGGTAAGAAATTGGACAATTCAGGTTCAAAGGCAGTTCGTTCCTTATAGGAGTGGTTGGTGTATTCCGTAGTTCTAGCGATTGGATTTCACCCAAACTCACTAAATGACTCCTCCCACCATATTATGATGATGCCCAAGTTTTGGGCTCGATCGGAAATCAATAGGGGTAAGAAATTGGACAATTCAGGTTCAAAGGCAGTTCGTTCCTTATAGGAGTGGTTGGTGTATTTCGTAGTTCTAGAGATTGGATTTCACTCAAAACTCACCAAATGACTCCTCCCACCATATTATGAGATGCCCAAGTTTTGGGATCGATCGGAAATCAAAAGGGGTAAGAAATTGGACAATTCAGGTTCCAAGGCAGTTCTTTCCTTATAGGAGTGGTTGGTGTATTCTGTAGTTCTAGCGATTGGATTTCACTCAAAACTCACCAAATGACTCCACCACCATATTATGATGATGCCTAAGTTTTGGGCTCGATCGGAAATTAATAGGGGTAAGAAAATGGACAATTCAAGTTCGAAGACAGTTCGTTCTGAATTGGAGTGGTTGGTGTATTGCATACTTCTAGCGATTCGATTTCACTCAAAACTCACCAATGACTCCTCCCCCATATTATGAGGATGCCCAGGTTTTGGGCTCGATGGAATCAATAGGGGTAAGAAATTGGACAATTCAGGTTCCAAGGCAATTCTTTCCTTAAGAGTGGTTGGTGTATTCCGTAGATCAAGCGTTCGGATTTCACTCAAAACTCACCAAATAAGTCCTCCCACCATATTATGATCATGCCCAGTTTTGGGCTCGATCGGAATCCATAGGGGGAAGAAATTGGACAATTCAAGTTCGAAGACAGTTCGTTCCGAATTGGAGTGGTTGGTGTATTGCATACTTCTAGCGATTCGATTTCACTCAAAACTCACCACATGACTCCTCCCACCGTATTATGAGGATGCCCAGGTTTTGGGCTCGATGGGAATCAATAGGGGTAAGAAGTTGGACAATTCAGGTTCAAAGGCAGTTCGTTCCTTATAGGAGTGGTTGATGTATTCCGTAGTTCTAGCGATTGGATTTCACTCAAACACACCAAAACACTCCTCCCACCATATTATGATGATGCCCAAGTTTTGGGCTCGATCGGAAATCCATAGGGGTAAGAAATTGGACAATTCAAGTTCGAAGGCAGTTCGTTCCGAATTGGAGTGGTTGGTGTATTGATTAGTTCAAGCGATTCGATTTCACTCAAAAGTCAACAAATGACTCCTCCCACCATATTATGATGATGGCCAAGTTTTGGGCTCGATCGGAAGTCAATAGGGGTAAGAAATTAGACAAATCAGGTTCAAAGATAGTTCGTTCGTTATAGAAGTGGTTGGTGTATTCCGTAGTTCTAGCGATTGGATTTAACTCAAAACTCAGCAAATGACTCCTCCCACCATATTATGATGATGCCCAAGTTTTGGGCTCGATCGGAAATCAATAGGGGTAAGAAATTGGACAATTCAGGTTCAAAGGCAGTTCGTTCCTTATAGGAGTGGTTGGTGTATTCCGTAGATCAAGCGATCAGATTTCACTTAAAACTCACCAAATGACTCCTCCGACCATATTATGATGATGCCCAAGTTTTGGGCTCGATCGGAAATCAATAGGGGTAAGAAATTGGACAACTCAGGTTCAAAGGCAGTTCGTTCCTTATAGGAGTGGTTGGTGTATTCCGTAGTTCTAGCGATTGGATTTCACTCAAAACTCACCAAATGACTCCTCCCACCATATTATGATGATGCCCAAGTTTTGGGCTCGATCGGAAATCCATAGGGGTAAGAAATTAGACAATTCAAGTTTGTTGGCAGTTCGTTCCGAATTGGAGTGGTTGGTGTATTGCATAGTTCTAGCGATTCGATTTCACTCAAAACTCACCAAATGACTCCTCCCACCATATTATGATGATGCCCAAGTTTTGGGCTCGATGGGAAATCAATAGGGGTAAGAAATTGGACAATTCAGGTTCAAAGGCAGTTCGTTCCTTATAGGAGTGGTTGGTGTATTCTGTAGTTCTTGCGATTGGATTTCACTCAACACTCACCAAATGACTCCTCCCACCATATTATGATGATGCCCAAGTTTTGGGCTCGATGGGAAATCAATAGGGGTAAGAAATTGGACAATTCAAGTTCGAAGACAGTTCGTTCGGAATTGGAGTGGTTGGTGTATTGCATAGTTCTAGCGATTCGATTTCACTCAAAACTCCCCAAATGACTCCACCCACCATATTATGACGATGCCCAAGTTTTTGGCTCGATGGGAAATCAATAGGGGTAAGAAATTGGACAATTCAGGATCAAAGGCAGTTTGTTCCTTATAGGAGTGGTTGGTGTATTCCGTAGTTCTTGCGATTGGATTTCACTCAAAACACACCAATGACTCCTCCCACCATATTATGATGATGCCCAAGTTTTGGGCTCGATCGGAAATCAATAGGGGTAAGAAATTGGACAATTCAGGTTCCAAGGCAATTCTTTCCTTATAGGAGTGGTTGGTGTATTCCGTAGATGAAGCGATCGGATTTCACTAAAAACTCACCAAATGACTCCTCCCACCATATTATGATGATGCCCAAGTTTTGGGCTCGATCGGAAATCCATAGGGGTAAGAAATTGGACAATTCAAGTTCGAAGACAGTTCGTTCCGAATTGGAGTGGTTGGTGTATTGCATAGTTCTAGCGATTCGATTTCACTCAAAAGTCACCAAATGACTCCATCCACCATATTATGATGATGCCCAAGTTTTGGGCTCGATCAGAAATCCATAGGGGTAAGAAATTGGACAATTCAAGTTCGAAGCGGTTCGTTCCGAATTGGAGTGGTTGGTGTATTGCATAGTTCTAGAGATTCGATTTCACTCAAAACTCACCAAATGACTCCTCCCACCATATTATGATGATGCCCAAGTTTTGGGCTCGATCGGAAATCCATGGGGGTAAGAAATTGGACAATTCAAGTTCGAAGACAGTTCGTTCCGAATTGGAGTGGTTGGTGTATTGCATAGTTCTAGCGATTCGATTTCACTAAAAACTCACCAAATGACTCCTCCCCCATATTATGATGATGCCCAAGTTTTGGGCGCGATGGGAACTCAATAGGGGTAAGAAATTGGACAATTCAGGTTCAAAGGCTGTTCGTTCCTTATAGGAGTGGTTGGTGTATTCCGTAGTTCTAGCGATTGGATTTCACTCAAAACACACCAAATGACTCCTCCCACCATATTATGATGATGCCCAACTTTTGGGCTCGATCGGAAATCCATAGGGGTAAGAAATTGGACAATTCAGGTTCAAAGGCAGTTCGTTCCTTATAGGAGTGGTTGGTGTATTCTGTAGTTCTAGCGATTGGATTTCACTCAAAACTCACCAAATGACTCCTCCCACCATATTATGATGATGCCCAAGTTTTGGGCTCGATGGGAAATCATAGGGGTAAGAAATTGGACAATTCAAGTTCGAAGACAGTTCGTTCCGAATTGGAGTGGTTGGTGTATTGCATAGTTCTAGCGATTCGATTTCACTCAAAACTCCCCAAATGACTCCTCCCCCACCATATTATGATGATGCCCAAGTTTTGGCTCGATGGGAAATCCATAGGGGTAAGAAATTGGACAATTCAGGTTCAAAGGCAGTTTGTTCCTTATAGGAGTGGTTGGTGTATTCCGTAGTTCTAGCGATTGGATTTCACTCAAAACTCACCAATGACTCCTCCCACCATATTATGATGATGCCCAAGTTTTGGGCTCGATCGGAAATCAATAGGGGTAAGAAATTGGACAATTCAGGTTCCAAGGCAATTCTTTCCTTATAGGAGTGGTTGGTGTATTCCGTAGAAAGCGATCGGATTTCACTAAAAACTCACCAAATGACTCCTCCACCATATTATGATGATGCCCAAGTTTTGGGCTCGATCGGAAATCCATAGGGGTAAGAAATTGGACAATTCAAGTTCGAAGACAGTTCGTTCCGAATTGGAGTGGTTGGTGTATTGCATAGTTCTAGCGATTCGATTTCACTCAAAAGTCACCAAATGACTCCACCCACCATATTATGATGATGCCCAAGTTTTGGGCTCGATCGGAAATCCATAGGGGTAAGAAATTGGACAATTCAAGTTCGAAGACGGTTCGTTCCGAATTGGAGTGGTCGGTGTATTGCATAGTTCTAGCGATTCGATTTCACTCAAAACTCACCAAATGACTCCTCCCACCATATTATGATGATGCCCAAGTTTTGGGCTCGATCGGAAATCAATAGGTGTAAGAAATTGGACAATTCAGGTTCCAAGGCAATTCTTTCCTTATAGGAGTGGTTGGTGTATTCTGTAGTTCTAGCGATTGGATTTCACTCAAAACTCAGCAAATGACTCCTCCCACCCTATTATGATGATGCCCATGTTTGGGCTCGATCGGAAATCAATCGGGGTAAGAAATTGGACAATTCACGTTCGAAGGCAGTTCGTTCCTTATAGGAGTGGTTGGTGTATTCCGTAGATCAAGCGATCAGATTTCACTCAAAACTCACCAAATGACTCCTCCCACCACATTATGATGATGCCCAAGTTTTGGGCACGATCGGAAATCAATAGGGGTAAGAAATTGGACAATTCAGGTTCAAAGGCAGTTCGTTCCTTGTAGGAGTGGTTGGTGTATTCCGTAGTTCTAGCGATTGGATTTCACTCAAAACTCACCAAATGACTCCTCCCTCCATATTATGATGATGCCCAAGTGTTGGGCTAGATCGGAAATCCATATGGGTAAGAAATTGGACAATTCAAGTTTGATGGCAGTTCGTTCCGAATTGGAGTGGTTGGTGTATTGCATAGTTATAGTGATTGGATTTCACTCAAAACACACCAAATGACTCCTCCCACCATATTATGATGATGCCCAAGTTTTGGGCTCGATCGGAAATCAATAGGGGTAAGAAATTGGACAATTCAGGTTCAAAGGCAGTTCGTTCCTTATAGGAGTGGTTGGTGTATTCCGTAGTTCTAGTGATTGGATTTCACTCAAAACTCACCAAATGACTCCTCCAACCATGTTATGATGATGCCCAAGTTTTGGGCTCGATCGGAAATCAATAGGGGTAAGAAATTGGACAATTCAGGTTCAAAGAATGTTCGTTCCTTATAGGAGTGGTTGGTGTATTTCGTAGTTCTAGAGATTGGATTTCACTCAAGACTCACCAAATGACTCCTCCCACCACATTATGATGATGCCCAAGTTTTGGGCTCGATCGGAAATCAATAGGGGTAAGAAATTGGACAATTCAGGTTCCAAGGCAGTTCTTTCCTTATAGGAGTGGTTGGTGTATTCTTTAGTTCTAGCGATTGGATTTCACTCAAAACTCACCAAATGACTCCACCCACCATATTATGATGATGCCTAAGTTTTGGGCTCGATCTGAAATTAATAGGGGTAAGAAATTGGACAATTCAGGTTCAAAGGAAGTTCGTTCCTTATAGGAGTGGTTTGTATATTCCGTAGATCAAGCGTTCGGATTTCACTCAAAACTCACCAAATGACTCCTCCCACCATATATTGATGATGCCCAAGTTTTTTGGGCTCGATCGGAAATCCATAGGAGTAAGAAATTGGACATTCAGGTTCCAAGGCAATTCTTTCCTTTGGATGGTTGGTGTATTCTGTAGTTCTAGCGATTGGATTTCACTCAAAACTCACCAAATGACTCCTCCCACCATAATATGAGGATGCCCAGTTTGGGGCTCGATCGGAAAATCAATAGGGGTAAGAAATTGGACAATTCAGGTGTCAAAGGCATTCGTTCCTTATAGTTGGGTTGGTGTATTCCGTGTTTCTAGCGATTGGATTCACTCAAAACTGACCAAATGAACTACTCCCAACCCTAATACGGTGATGACGAGTTTTGGGCTCGATCGAAATCAATAGGGGTAAGAAATTGGACAATCAGGTTCACAGGCAGTTCGTCCTTCTAAGGAGTGGTTGGTGTATTCCTTAGTTCTAGCAATGGATTTCACTCAAACTCACCAAATGACTGCCTCCCACCATATTCTGATGATGCGCCAGTTTTGGGCTCGTGGGAAATCCATAGGGTAAGAAATTGGACAATTCAAGTTCGAAGACAGTTCGTTCCGAATTGGAGTGGTTGTTGTATTCAAGTTCTAGCGATTCGATTTCACTCAAAACCCACCAATGACTCCTCCCCCCACAAAGGATGATGAGCCCAAGTTTTGGGCTCAGATCGGAAATCAATAGGTGTAAGAAATTGGACACTTCCAGGTTCAAAGGCAAGTTCGTTCCTTATTAGTGGTTGGTGGATTCCGTAGTTCTGCAATTCGATTTCACTCAAAACTCACCAAATGCTCCTCCACCACAGATAGCTGATATGCCCAAGTTTTGGGCTCGATCGGAAATCCAGAGGGGTAAAAAATTGGACAATTCAGGTTCAAAGGCATTCCCGTTCCTTATAGGAGTGGTTGGTGTATGCCGTAGTTCTAGTGATCGGATTTCACTCAAACTCACCAAATGACTCCTCCCCCATATTGATATGAGGCCCAAGTTTTTGGCTCGATAGGAAATCCATTGGGGATGAAATGGACAATTCAAGTTCGAAGACAAAGTTCGGTCAAATGGGATTGGTTGGTGTATTGCATAGTTCTAGAGATTGGATTTCACTCAAAACGTCACCAAATGAACTCCTCCCACCATAATGATGATCCCAAGTTTTGGGCTCGATCGGAAATCAGTAGGGGTAAGAAATTGGACAATTCAGGTTCCAAGCAATTCTTTTTACCTATAGGAGTGGTTGCTGTATTCTGTAGTTCAACGATTGGATTTCACCAACTCACCAAATGACTCCGCCACAGATATATGCTGATGCCCAAGTTTGGCTCGATCGGAAATCAATAGGGGTAAGATTGGACAATTCAGGTACAGAGGAAAGTTCGTCCTTATAAGAGTGGTTGGGGTATTCAGTAGATCAAGCAATCGGATTTCACTCAAAACTCACCAAATGACTCGTCCCCACCATATTTGATGATGAGCCCAAGTTTTGGGCTCGATCGGAATCCATAGGGGTAAGAAATTGGACAAGTTCAAGTTTCGAAGACAGTTCGTTCCGAAGTTGGAGAGGTTGGTGTATTGCAGTTTCTAGCGATTCGAATTCACTCAAAACCCACCAATGACTCCTCCCACCATATTATGATGATGCCAGTTTTTTGGGCTCGATCGGAATCAATAGGGGTAAGAAATTGACAATTCAGGTTAAAGGCAGTTTGTCCTTATAGAGTGGTTGGGTAGCCGTAGTTCTAGCGTTGGATTTCACTCAAAACCACCAAATGACTCCTCCCACATATTATGATGAGCCCAAGTTTGGGCTCGATCGGAAATCAATAGGGGTAAGAAATTGGACAATTCAGGTTCAATGCAATTCTTTCCTTATAGGAGTGGTTGGTGTATTCCGTAGATCAAGCGATCGGAGTCACTCAAAACTACCAAATGAATCTCCCACCATATATGATGATGCCCAAGTTTTGGGCTCGATCGGAAATCCATAGGGGTAAGAAATTGGACAATTCAAGTTCGAAGACACTCGTTCCGAATTGGAGTGGTTGGTGTATTGGCATAGTTTAGCGATTGATTTCACTCAAAACTCACCAAATGACTCCTCCCACCATATTATGATGATGCCCAAGTTTTGGGCTCGATGGGAAATCAATAGGGGTAAGAAATTGGACAATTCAGGTTCAAAGGCAGTTCGTTCCTTATAGGAGTGGTTGGTGTATTCCGTAGTTCTAGCGATGGATTTCACTCAAAACACAAATGACTCTACCACATATTATGATGATGCCCAGGTTTTGGGCTCGATCGGAAATCTATAGGGGTAAGAAATTGGACAATTCAAGTTTGTAGACAGTTCGTTCCGAATTGGAGTGGTTGGTGTATTGCATAGTTCTAGCGATTCGATTTCACTCAAAAGTCATCAAATGACTCCTCCCACCATATTATGATGATGGCCAAGTTTTGGGCTCGATCGGAACTCAATAGGGGTAAGAAATTAGACAAATTAGGTTCAAAGACAGTTCGTTCCTTATAGGAGTGGTTGGTGTATTTTGTAGTTCTAGCGATTAGATTTCACTCAAACTCACCAAATGACTCCTCCCACTATGTTATGATGATGGCCAAGTTTTGGGCTCGATCGGAAATCAATAGGTGTAAGAATTGGACAATTCAGGTTCAAAGGCATTTCGTTATTTATAGGAGTGGTTGGGGTGTTCCGTAGTAGTTCTAGCGATTGGATTTGACTCAAAACTCACCAAATGACTCCTCCCACCATATTATGATGATGCCTTAGTTTTGGGCTCGATCGGAAATCCATACAGGAAAGAAATTGGACAATTCAAGTTCGTAGACTGTTCGATCTGAATTGGAGTGGTTGGTGTATTGCATAGTTTCTAGCGATTGGATTTCACTCAAAACTCACCAAATGACTCCTCCCACCGTATTATGATGATGCCCAAGTTTTGGGCTCGATCGGAAATCCATAGGGTTAAGAAATTGGACAATTCAAGTTCGAAGACTGTTGTTCCTTATAGGAGTGGTTGGTGTGTTCCGTAGTTCTAGCGATTGAATTTTCACCCACACTCACCAAATGACTCCTCCCACCATATTATGTGATGCCCAAGTTTTGGGCTCGATCGTAAATCAGCAGGGGTAAGAGAATTGGACAATTCAGGTTCACAGGCTGTCGTTCCTTATAGGAGTGGTTGGTGTATTCCGTAGTTCTAGCGATTGGATTTCACTCAAAACTCACCAAATGACTCCTCCGCCATATTATGATGATGCCCAAGTTTGGGGCTCGATCGGAAATCAATAGGGGTAAGAAATTGAACAATTCAGGTTCCAAGGCAATTCTTTCCTATAGGAGTGGTTGGTGTATTCTGTAGTTCTAGCGATTGGATTTCACTCAAAACTCACCAAATGACTCCTCCCACCATAATGATGATGCCCAAGTTTTGGGCTCGATCGGAAATCAATAGGGGTAAGAAATTGGACAATTCAGGTTCGAAGGCAGTTCGTTCCTTATAGGAGTGGTTGTTTATCCGTAGTTCTAGCGATTGGATTTCACTCAAAACTCATCAAATGACTCCTCCCACCATATAATGATGATGCCCAAGTTTTGGGCTCGATCGGAAGTCAATAGGGGTAAGAAATTGGACAATTCATGTTCAAAGGCCGTTCGTTGCGTATACGAGTGGCTGGTGTATTCCGTAGTCCTAGCGATTGGATTTCACTCAAAACTCACCAATGAGCCTCCCACCAATTATGATGATGCCCAAGTTTTGGGCTCGATCGTAAATCCAGAGGGGTAAGAAATTGGACAATTCAAGTTCGAAGGCAGTTCGTTCCGAATTGGAGTGGTTGATGTATTGCATAGTTCTAGAGATTGGATTTCACTCAAAACCCACAAATGACTCCTCCCTCCATATTATGATGATGCCCAAGTTTTGGGCTGGATCGGAAATCCATACGATTAAGAAATTGGACAATTCAAGTTCGAAGGCAGTTCGTTCCGAATTGGAGTGGTTGGTGTATTGCATAGTTCTAGCTATTGGATTTCACTCAAAACTCACCAAATGGCTCCTCCCACCATATTACGTTGCCCCTGTTTTGGGCTCGATCGGAAATCAATTGGGGTAACTGGACAATTCAGGTTCAAAGGCAGTTCGTTGCTTAGAGAAGTGGCTGGTGTATTCCGTAGTTCTAGCGATTGGATTTCCCTCAAAACTCACCAAATGAGTCCTCCCCACCATATTATGATGATGCCCAAGTTTTGGGCTCGATCGGAAATCAATAGGGGTAACAAATTGGACAATTCATGTTCAAAGGCAGTTTGCTCCTTATGTGAGTGGTTGGTGTATTCCGTAGTTCTAGTGATTGGATTTCACTCAAAATTCACCAATGACTCCTCCCACCATATTATGATGCCCAAGTTTTGGGCTCGATTGGAAATCCATAGGGGTAAGAAATTGGACTATTCAAGTTCGAAGGCAGTTCGTTCCGAATTGGAGTGGTTGGTGTATTGCACAGTTCTAGCGATTCGATTTCACTCAAAACTCACCAAATGACTCCTCCCACCATAGATGATGCCCAAGTTTTGGGCTCGATTGGAAATCAATAGGGGTAAGAAATCGACATTTCAGGTTCATAGCTGTTCGTTCCTTATAGTAGTGGTTGCTGTATTCCGTAGTTCTAGCGAATGGAATTCACTCAAAACTCACCAAATTTCTCCTCCCACCATATTATGATGATTACCAAGTTTTGGGCTCGATCGGAAATCAATAGGGGTAAAATCTGGGACAATTCAGGTTCAAAGGCAGTTCGTTCCTTATAGGAGTGGTTGGTGTATTCCGTAGTTCTAGCGACTGGATTTCACTCAAAACTCACCAAATGACTCCTCCCACCATATTGATGATGCCCAAGTTTTGGGCTCGATCGGAAATCAATAGGGGAAAAAATCTGACATTTCAGGTTCATAGGCTGTTCGTTCCTTATAGTAGTGGTTGCTGTATTCCGTAGTTCTAGCGAATGGAATCAAAACTCACCAAATTTCTCCTCCCACCATATTATGATGATTCCCAAGTTTTGGGCTCGATCGGAAATCAATAGGGGTAAAATATGGGACAATTCATGTTCAAAAGGCAGTTCGTTCCTTACAGAGTGGTTGGCGTATTCCGTAGTTCCAGCGATTGGATTTCACTCAAAAACTCACCAACTTCTCCCACACATTAGATGCCCAAGTTTTGGGCTCGATCGGAAATCAAGTTGTAAGAATTGGACAATTCAGGTGCAGAGGCAGTTCGTTCCTTGTAGAGTGGTTGGTGTATTCCGTAGTTCTAGCAATTGGATTTCATCAAAACTCACCAAATGACTCCTCACCCTTTATGATGATGCCCAAGTTTTGGGCTCGCTCGGAAATCAATAGGAGTAAGAAATTGGACAATTCAGGTTTTCAAGGCAGTTCGTTCCCTATAGGAGTGGCTAGTGTATTCTGTACTGTTCTAGCGATTGGATTTCACTCAAACTCACCAAATGACTCCTCCCACCATATGATGATGCCCAAGTTTTGGGCTCGATCGGAAATCCAATTGGTAAGAAATTGGACAATTCAGGTTCAAGGAAGTTCGTTCTATAGGAGTGGTTGGTGTATTCCGTAGTTCTAGCGATTGGATTTCACTCAAAAACTCACCAAATGAGTCCTCACACACATATTAATGATGCCCAAGTGTTGGGCTCGATCGGAATATATAGGGGTAAGAAATAGGACAAATCAAGATTCAAAGGCAGTTCGTTCCTTATAGGAGTGGCTGGTGTTTTTCCGTAGTTCTAGGTATTGGATTTCACTCAAAACTCACCAAACTCCTCCCACCATATTATGATGATGCCCAAGTTTTGGGCTCGATCGGAAATCAATAGGGGTAAGAATATGACAATTCAGGTTCGTATAGGAGTGGTTACTGTATTCCGTAGTTCTAGCGATTGGAATTCACTCAAAACTCACCAAATGACTCCTCCCACCATATTATGACGATTCCCAGTTTTGGGTTCGATCGGAAATCCATAGGGTAAGAAATTGGACTATTCAAGTTCGAAGGCAGTTCGTTCCGCACTGGAGTGGTTGGTGTATTGCATAGTTAGCGATTGGATTTCCTCAAAACTCACCAAATGATCCTCCCACCATATATGATGATGCCCAAGTTTTGGGGCTCGATCGGAAATCCATAGGGGTAAGAAATTGGACAATTCAAGTTCGAAGGCAGTTCGTTCCGAATTGGACTAGTTGTGATGTATTGCATAGTTCTAGAGATTGGATTTCACTCAAAAAGCAATGACTCCTCCCACCGTATTATGTTGATGTGCAAGCTTTGGGCTCGATCGGAAATATATAGGGGTAGAAATTCGACAATTCAGGTTCAAAGGCAGTTCGTTCCTTATGGAGTGGTTGGTGTATTCCGTAGTTCTAGCGACTGGATTTCACTCAAACTCACCAAATGACTCCTCCCACCATATTATGATGCCCAAGTTTTGGGCTCGATCGGAAATCATAGGGGTAAGAAATTGGACAATTCAGGTTCAGAGGCAGTTCGTTCCTTATAGGAGTGGTTGGTGTATTCCGTAGTTCTAGCGATGGGATTTCACTCAAAACTCACCAAATGACTCCTCCAACCATATTATGATGATGCCCAAGTTGGGGCTCGATCGGAAATCAATGGGGTAAAATTGGGACAATCAGGTTCAAAGGCATCGTCTCGTTGCTTAGAGGAGTGGCTGGTGTATCCGTAGTTCTAGCGATGGATTTCACTCAAAACTCACCAAATGAGTCCTCCCACCATATTATGATGATGCCCAAGTTTTGGGCTCGATCGGAAATCCATAGGGGTAAGAAATTGGACAATTCAAGTTCGAAGGCGGTTCGTTCCGACTTGGAGTGGTTGATTTATTGCATAGTTCTAGAGGTTGGATTTCACTCAACACTCACCAAATGACTCCTCCCTCCATATTATGATGATGCCCAAGTTTTGGGCCGGATCGGAAATCCATACGGGTAAGAAATTGGACAATTCAGTTCGAAGGAAGTTCGTTCCGAATTGGAGTGGGTTGGTGTATTGCATAGTCTAAGCAATTGGATTTCACTCAACTCAAACCAAATGACTCCTCCCCCATATTGTGATGCCCCTGTTTGGGCTCGATCGGAAATCAATAGGGTAAAGAATTGGACAATTCAGGTTCAAAGGCTGTTCGTTCCTTATAGGAGTGGTCGGTGTATTCCGTAGTTCTAGCGATGGATTTCACTCAAAACTCACCAAATGACTCCTCCCACCATATTATGATGTTGCCCAAGTTTGGGCTCGATCGGAAATCAATAGGGGTAAGAAATTGGACAATTCAGGTTCAGAGGCAGTTCGTTCCTTATAGGAGTGGTTGGTGTATTCCGTAGTTCTAGCGATGGGATTTCACTCAAAACTCACCAAATGACTCCTCCAACCATATTATGATGATGCCCAAGTTTTGGGCTCGATCGGAAATCAATAGGGGTAAGAAATTGGACAATTCAGGTCAAAGGCATCTCGTTCTATAGGAGTGGTTGCTGTATTCCGTAGTTCTCGCGATTGGATTTCACTCAAAACTCATCAAATGACTCCTCCCTCCAAATTATGATGATGCCCAAGTTTTGGGCTCGATCGGAAATCAATAGGGGTAAGAAATTGGACAATTCAGGTTCAAAGGCAGTTCGTTGCTTATAGGAGTGGCCGGTGTATTCCGTAGTTCTAGCGATTGGATATCACTCAAAACTCACCAGATGACTCCTCCCACCGTATTACGTTGATGCCCAAGTTTTGGGCTCGATCGGAAATATATAGGGTAAGAAATTGGACAATTCAGTTCAAAGGTTGTACGTCCTTATAGGAGTGGTTGCTGTATTCCGTAGTTCTAGCGATTGGATTTCACTCAAAATCAGCTAATGAGTCCTCCCACCATATTAGATGATGCCCAAGTTTTGCGCTCGATCGGAAATCCATAGGGGTAAGAAATTGGACATTCAAGTGCGAAGGCAGTTCGTTCTTCCGAATTGGACTAGTTGATGTATTGCATAGTTCTAGAGATTGGATTTCACTCAAAACTCACCAGATGACTCCCCCACGTATTATGTTGATGTCAAGTTTTGGGCTCGATCGGAATATATAGGGGTAGAGAATTGGACAATTCAGGTTCAAAGGCTGTTCGTTCCTTATAGGAGTGGTTGCTGTATTCCGTAGTTCTCGCGATTGGATTTCACTCAAAACCCATCAAATGACTCCGCCCCCCATATTATGATGATACCCAAGTTCTGGGCTCGATCGGAAATCAATAGGGGTAAGAAATTGGACAATTCAGGTTCAAGGCAGTTCGTTCCTTATAGGAGTGGTTGGTGTATTCCGTAGTTCTAGCGATTGGATTTCACTCAAAACTCACCAAATGACTCCTCCCACCATATTGATGATGCCCAAGTTTTTGGGCTCGATCGGAAATCAATAGGGGTAAGAAATTGGACAATTCAGGTTCAAAGGCAGTTCGTTCCTTATAGGAGTGGTTGGTGTATTCCGTAGTTCTAGCCATTGGATTTCACTCAAAACTCACCAAATGATTCCTCCACCATATTATGATGATGCCCAAGTTTTGGGCTAGATCGGAAATCCATAGGGGTGAGAAATTGGACAATTCAAGTTCGAAGGCAGTTCGTTCCGAATTGGACTAGTTGATGTATTGCATAGTTCTAGAGATTGGATTTCACTCAAAACTCACCAAATGACTCCTCCCTCATATTATGATGATGCCCAAGTTTTGGGCTGGATCGGAAATCCATACGGGTAAGAAATTGGACAATTCAAGTTCGAAGGAAGTTCGTTCCGAATTGGAGTGGTTGGTGTATTGCATAGTTCTAGCTATTGGATTTCACTCAAAACTCACCAAATGGCTCCTCCCACCATATTATGATGATGCCCCTGTTTTGGGCTCGATTGGAAATCAATAGGGGTAAGAAATTGGAGAATTCAGGTTCAAAGGCAGTTCGTTGCTTATAGAAGTGGCTGGTGTCATCCGTAGTTCTAGCGATTGGATTTCACTCAAAACTCACCAGATGACTCCTCCCACCGTATTATGTTGATTCCCATGTTTTGGGCTCGATCGGAAATCAATAGGGCCAAGAAATTGGACAATTCAGGTTCAAAGGCAGTTCGTTCCTTATAGGAGTGGTTGGTGTATTCACTACAAGGAGAAACCTTTTTTGCGACGAAATATTTAGCGACGAACCTAATTTTTGTCGTTAAAACTATAATTGGCGACGAACTGTTTCCAGGTGGTCGCCATAAGATTCGTGATATTTAGACATCCTGCATAACTTGAGTCAAATTAAATTGCGACCAATTTCTTCGAAACAGACGAAAACTTTTGGTGTATACATTAGGACTTGGTGACCAAACATTTAATTGGTCGCCAAATTCTGGAAAAGGTGCGCGCGAAACTCAAAATTGCTGGCAACGAAAATATTGTGTGGCTAAGCTTTCCTATATCGTCGCTAAGTTAGAAGTCGCGCGTAAAATTCGTGGGATCCGCGACGAATATATGGTTTCGTCGCAGACCAGTTTTGTGCTAAGGATTAAGCCAAAAAGACGACGTCGTTTGTGTGTGTTAGCTTATGGGCAACCAAATTTTTTTGGGGAATCTAGAGAGTATAAATACAAAAATAAAAAATAAGTTCCCAACTCGTTATTTCCTCTCAGACCCCCTCTCCATCTCGCACGCCTTTTCGCTGCTCCAACATCGCCACCGACGTCGACAAGCCTAGGGTCAGAAATCAACGGTTTTCCTTTCTCTCCTCCACTTTCCTGTCGCATGCCCAGGGTCAGAAATCGACAGCTTCATCTCCGAAGTCTTCCTCACTACATGGTTCAACGGCAAAGTTCTGGTGAGTTCACCTTGTCTGGCTTACCTTCTCATCTTGTTAATTTTCTGTAGATTCCGTTTGGTTGTGAGAAAACAACCAAGGAAAATAAGAACTGAATACTTAGGAATTTGAATCCGAACTGATTTTCAGTGCTTGATTTTTCCTTTTTGATATCTGAATAAAATTATTTTTCCTTTTTCATGATTGTTCCCAATCTAGATTTCTGATGGTCTGAGTTATTTCCTACTCTCCAGATATAATCTACCCTTCAATTATCTAGATTTCTGATTTTGATTCTTTCAAAATAAAATCTGAGGTTTTTTTTTTTGGGGGTCTTAATAACAAGGTCGTTGCAACCCTCAACCATTGAACTGGCGAAGTTCTCCTCTCACAATTTCCTTCATATGCTGCCTCTCTGTTAGGTCTGATGACTATTTGCTCTGTATGATTTGAGTTTTGTTTTGGAAATATTTATTTGGCCATCTATGATTTACGAATTATGAATTATTTTCTTCTCTGTTTTGTGTGTGTGTGTGTGTGCATACATATATGTGCAGTTTTTGTATTCATTTGTAATGTGTTTAGTATGCGGGTTATGTTATGGTTCTTGTATTTGATATGAATGCCCTGTTGTCCATTTGATGTGGGCTCTGTGTCAAATTTGAGATGTTTCACTTGCACACTTACCCAGTAGTTATTTCATTTGTTATGTTTTAATGCTTTGAGTCTGATTGATTGTTTTCCAAGTCTTGGAAATCCTTTCAAATCCTTCCAGCCACTTTTTTTTCCTTTTTAACAAAGCATTTCGGCTTTATCTGATGATCACTGGTTGCTTGGATTTTATGAAAGGTAATTCAATTAGCTTCAAGGATAAAGTTCTGTTGATTGAAATGGTTTTATCATCAATTAGGGCATATATAATTAAGAACTGTAAAGAAATCATTTGTTCTAAAATTCAGATGAAGAGCCTAATTATTAATCACTACATGAGAGGCATGTGACCTTAAGCCTAATTTTATTCATTGTACTTGATCTGACTATAAAATGGATGTGTTGTTGATTACAATATTACTTTGAACCGTTTGGTTTTCTCTTGAGGGCTTTTTTCTTGGATATTTGGTGCTTCAAGTGATGTCTTATTATGTTACTGTTTTGAGTTAACTGGGAAAAAATATTTTTGTTTTATGATGATTAGTGAAACTTAGAGGGCGAAGGCATATGCTATTTTGAGTTTGAAGACTAATTTGGACTCAAGCCCGTGAAAAATATAGTGTCTAACTAATTCTGTTTTCTTTTTTGCAGTAGGATAGCTAAAAATCTTGCTTCTGCCTTCATTTTTTTTTTCTGACTTGTGTCATGGGTTGACGTAAATTTAATCTTGAAAGCCTTGTTTTATCATCTTCAAGTTACTTTATGTTTTCCTTAATCTGTTTTAAGGTTTGCATATGTCCCCTGAAAGTATTTCTCAATTTCTTTTTGTTGGGAAAATGTAGAAGGGTGAAAATCCTACATACATTAGCAACTGGAACAACATGCATATGCATACGGATAAGGGCATTTCGATCAATGAGGCTGCTGAAATTAAAGAGGTAAGGGGGAGTTCCTGTTTTCACAAAATGGTTGCTGGCCATGTCCTGTTATGCATAGACCTAGCCATGTTGCATAACCCAGTTCAAACTAGCACCATTGTTGGGCCATTAAATGTAGTCTGTTTTTCAGGGCCAAGATCTCTCTCTTTTCTTCTCTTTCTTGTTTTAAATCTCAAAACTGCTCTAAAAGGTCCAGACCAAAAAACCCAATTTCTATCCAATGAAACTTTAAAAGAATAATTGCTATAATATTGCTAGTTGCTTATGTTTGCTTCCAGTCCATAGATGTAATGAATCAAGTCTAATGAAATTAAGTTTTATCCTATGATTGTGTCCCTTTTTTAAAAAAAAACCTTGCTTCTTAAACTAACTATGGGAATTTTTTTTTATAAATTTTTTTCCAGAGTAGTGCTGAAGTCTGTTTTGGAAATTGTTTTTGACATGTTCCTTAACTTCAAATGCCATGAAATTTTGATGTGATAAAGTTTAATGTTTCTGGTTCTGATCTGGAAAGTTTCGCACTATTACACACACTGAATTTTTAGTGAATTTCCCAAGTTGAAGTGTTCCTGCCCAAATTGTTTAACAAAATATTTATTTGGTCATCTATGATTTATTGAAAACTACTTCATACCCTTTTTGTTGAATTGTCTGTTATGCTTAGCAATGGTTGAAGACCAAATTGAAGTGCCTCGAAAATTAGGAATGTCGGGCTATGTGCTTAAGCAAACTCTGTGCCTTGGGCTTGAAAATATGATAAAGAAATATCTTCAAGACTTCTAGTTTTTCACTAGGATCATCCTCTGTTAGCTTGTTTTTACTTTGAAAGAATTTTTCATGTTATTTTATTTCAATTCAATCCTCTTTTTCTACATTTAGATCTCTTTTTATTTCAATTCTTCATTGTATTCTAGTGGAAGCTGAAAAAGTCGTCGTTCATTGTTTCTATTTGCATTGAAAACATTAAAACCAATGAGTGATTGCCTTATTTGGGTTTGTGGTTCTCTTTATCTTATAATGTGTTTAGAACAATGAAGGAGTTTTACTGAGGTAATATCCTATTTTTGCATGTCAGATTATTTGAGGAGGTGGAAGGATTTGGTTTGTTGTTTTGGACAGAGGACCATTTGAGGTAAGAACCTCTTCTCATTACACTCAGTTCCATTTGTTTTTCTTATTAACAGCTATAGTGGTTGTCAATGTCATTGTGGTGTTGTTTGTTTAAAGGTATTAAAATGGCATGCGTGTTTTGTATTGTGTTGAGAGGTTATGCAACCCATGTTGGTTAAGGTGTGGATTATACTTTGGTTTTTATGATTTATGTTTTCTAATGGGTGGGTTGTGCTATGCATGATATTAATCTGTACATTGGTTTTTCGGAACTGTTTTCCTTATTCATTTGTGGTATTTGTTATTATCACAAAGGTATGCTTTGGATAGTTAATATTGAGAGGTATGAAAAATGAATTCAAATTTTATTAAGTTTGTTCAAATACCATTCTCGAACATTCTTAAATATTAATGACATGTAATCATTTTTCTTATGTAGATCCAAACTCTTTTCAATGTCTTATTTAATTAAGATTGTAAATTTTTCCGCTTTTGGGCAAGATTCTTGTAATTGTGTTGTTAAAAATTGTTTGTTTTTGGTCTCCTCTATATATATATTTTATTTTAAATATTCTTGATTTTGGCATCTTCTTGACCGTTGGCATTTCCTTGTTTTGTTTCTTTTGTAAAGAAGATGAGTGATGAGTTTTGAGAAGATCAAGCAACATTGGCAGAGTGTTTGGGAAATCACTATATTAGATCACAGTCCCTTTCCCACGTGTTAAAGATCATGCAAACTTGGAATTACAAAAGGCATAGTATACATGTATTTTTTAGTCAAACCTAGTCTTAGAGTGGGGAAAAATCGCTGCATACTTGGGTTACCAGGGCAAGAATTATGGAGCTTGGCCTCCAGTCTTGAGTGGAGAGTTCTTTCACTCGTTTATTTCTACTATTTTGGATATGTTATGTGTATTTGAACAACTAGTATACTCTTGTGTACTTTTGAATGAGAGAACTCTGCTTCATGTCATTTTCTATTGTTCTGTTTATCTAAATTTATTGTTTTTTCGAAATTACATTATCTTAATGAAGAAAAGGTTAATATTATCACAAAATAGAATATAAATAAAATAATTAAAACACTTCAAATATACATGTTTTAGCGACCAACTAAGTAAGCTTTAGAGACCAATCTGGTAGTCGCTAGAAACTATCAGCGACGAACCAATATATTTGGTCGCCCAATCCTTTCTCAATTCGTAGGAACTTATCTTTATAGGCGACCAACCGATAACTGTAAGGCGACGAAATTAATTCGTCGTAGTAAACATTTTGGCGACGAAAATTTGTTTTCGTCGCCTTTTGTCAATTAGACATTCAGCCACGAGCTTTAGGCGACCAATCTAGCGACGAAATTATTTCGTCGCTAATGGGATTTGGCGACGAAATGTTAACTTTTAGCGACCAAAGGTGATGGTCGCCAAAAGGGTTTTCCTTGTAAGTGATTCCGTAGTTCTAGCGATTGGATTTCACTCAAAACTCACCAAATGACTCCTCCCACCATATTATGATGATGCCCAAGTTTTGGGCTCGATCGGAATCCATAGGGGTAAGAAATTGGACAATTGAAGTTCGAAGGCAGTTCGTTCCGAATTGGAGTTGTTGGTGTATTGCATAGTTCTAGCTATTGGATTTCACTCAAAACTCACCAAATGGCTCCTCCCACCATATTATGATGATGCCCCTGTTTTGGGCTCGATCGAAATCAATAGGGGGTAAGAAATTGGAGAATTCAGGTTCAAAGGCAGTTCGTTGCTTATAGAAGTGGCTGGTGTCATCCGTAGTTCTAGAGATTGGATTTCACTCAAAACTCACCAGATGACTCCTCCCACCGTATTATGTTGATTCCCATGTTTTGGGCTCGATCGGAAATCAATAGGGCCAAGAAATTGGACAATTCAGGTTCAAGGGCAGTTCGTTCCTTATAGGAGTGGTTGGTGTATTCCGTAGTTCTAGCGATTGGATTTCACTCAAAACTCACCAAATGACTCCTCCCACCATATTATGATGATGCCCAAGTTTGGCTCGATCGGAAATCCATAGGGGTAAGAAATTGGACAATTGAAGTTCGAAGCAGTTCGTTCCGAATTGGAGTTGTTGGTGTATTGCATAGTTCTAGCTATTGGATTTCACTCAAAACTCACCAAATGGCTCCTCCCACCATATTATGATGATGCCCCAGTTTTGGGCTCAATCGGAAATCATAGGGGTAAGAAATTGGACAATTCAGGTTCAAAGGCAGTTCGTTGCTTATAGGAGTGGCCGGTGTATTCCGTAGTTCTAGCGATTGGATTTCACTCAAAACTCACCAGATGACTCCTCCCACCGATTATGTTGATGCCCAAGTTTTGGGCTTGATCGGAAATATATAGGGGTAAGAAATTGGACAATTCAGGTTCAAAAGGCTGTTCGTGCCTTATAGGAGTGATTGTTGTATTCCGTTAGTTCTAGCGATTGATTTCACTCAAAACTCACCCAAATGACTCCTCCCACCATATTATGATGATGCCCAAGTTTTGGGCTCGATCGGAAATCCATTGGGTAAGAATTGGACAATTCAAGTTCGAAGGCAGTTCGTTCCGAATTGGAGTGGTTGGTATATTCCGTAGTTCTAGCGGTTGGATTTCACTCAAAACTCACCAAATGACTCCTCCCACCATATTATGATGATGCCCAAGTTATGGGCTCGATCAGAAATCAATAGGGGTAAGAAATTGGACAATTCAAGTTCCAAGGCAGTTCGTTCCTTATAAGAGTGGTTGGTGTATTCCGTAGTTCTAGCGATTGGATTTCACTCAAAACTCACCAAATGACTCCTCCCACCATATTATGATGATGCCCATGTTTTGGCTCGATCGGAAATCAATAGGGGTAAGAAATTGGACAATTCAGGTTCATAGGCAGTTTGTTCCTTATCGGAGTGGTTGGTGTATTCCGTAGTTCTAGCGATTAGATTTCACTCAAACACACCAAATGACTAACCCACCATATTATGATTATGCCCAAGTTTTGGGCTCGATCGGAAATCAATAGGGTAAGAAATTGGACAATTCAGGTTCAAAGGCAGTTCGTTCCTTATAGGAGTGTTTGGTGTATTCCATAGTTCTAGCGATTGAATTTCACTAAAAACTCACCAAATGACTCCTTCCACCATATTATGATGATGCCCAAGTTTTGGGCTCGATCGGAAATCAATTGGGGTAAGAAATTGGACAATTCAGGTTCAAAGGCAGTTCGTTCCTTATAGGAGTGGTTGGTGTATTCCGTAGTTCTAGCAATTGGATTTCACTCAAAACTCACCAAATGACTCCTCCCACCATATTATGATGATAACCAAGTTTTGGGCTCGATCGGAAATCCATGGGGGTAAGAAATTGGACAATTCAAGTTCGAAGGCAGTTCGTTCCGAATTGGAGTTGTTGGTGTATTGCATAGTTCTTGCGATTGGATTTTCACTCAAACTCACCAAATGACTCCTCCACCATATTATATGAGGCCCAAGTTATGGGCTGGATCGGAAATCAACAGGGGTAAGAAATGGACAATTCAAGTTCGAAGGCAGTTCATTCCGAATTGGACTAGTTGATGTATTGCATAGTTCTAGAGATTGGATTTCACTCAAACTCACCAAATGACTCCTCCCTCCATATTATGATGATGCCCAAGTTTGGGCTGGATCGGAAATCCATACGGGTAAGAAATTGGACAATCAAGTTCGAAGGAAGTTCGTTCCGAATTGGAGTGGTTGGTGTATTGCATAGTTCTAGCTATTGGATTTCACTCAAAACTCACCAAATGGCTCCTCCCACCATATTATGATGATGCCCCTGTTTTGGGCTCGATCGGAATCAATAGGGGTAAGAAATTGGAGAATTCAGGTTCAAAGGCAGTTCGTTGCTTATAGAAGTGGCCGGTGTATTCCGTAGTCTTTCTAGCGATGGATATCACTCAAAAACTCACCCGATGACTCCTCCCACCGTATTACGTTGATGCCCAAGTTTTGGCTCGATCGGGAAATATATAGGGGGTAAGAAATTGGACAATTCAGGTTCAAAGGTGTTTCGTTCCTTATAGGAGTGTTGCTGTATTCCGTAGTTCTAGCGATTGGATTTCACTCAAAACTCAGCTAATGAGTCCTCCACCATATTATGATGATGCCCAAGTTTGCGCTCGATCGGAAATCCATAGGGGTACGAAATTGGACAATTCAAGTGCGAAGGCAGTTCGTTCCGAATTGGACTAGTTGATGTATTGCATAGTTCTAGAGATTGGATTTCACTCAAAACTCACAGATGAATCCTCCCACGTATTATGTTGATGTGCAATGTTTTGGGCTCGATCGGAAATATATAGGGGTAAGAAATTGGACAATTCAGGTTCAAAGGCTGTCGTTCCTTATAGGAGTGGTTGCTGTATTCCGTAGTTCTCGCGATTGAATTTCACTCAAAACCCATCAAATGACTCCGCCCCCCATATTATGATGATTACCCAAGTTTCTGGGCTCGATCGGAAATCAATAGGGGTAAGAAATTGGACAATTCAGGTTCAAGGCAGTTCGTTTCTTATAGGAGTGGTTGGTGTATTCCGTAGTTCTAGCGATGGGATTTCACTCAAAACTCACCAAATGACTCCTCCCACCATATTATGATGATGCCCAAGTTTTGGGCTCGATCGGAAATCAATAGGGGTAAGAAATTGGACAATTCAGGTTCAAAGGCAGTTCGTTCCTTATAGGAGTGGTTGGTGTATTCCGTAGTTCTAAGCCATTGGATTTCACTCAAAACTCACCAAATGATTCCTCCCACCATATTATGATGATGCCCAAGTTTTGGGCTAGATCGGAAAATCCATAGGGGTGAGAAATTGACCAATTCAAGTTCGAAGGCAGTTCGTTCCGAATTGGACTAGTTGATGTATTGGATAGTTCTAGAGATTGGATTTCACTCAAAACTCACCAAATGACTCCTCCCTCCATATTATGATGATGCCCAAGTTTTGGGCTGGATCGGAAATCCATACGGGTAAGAAATTGGACAATTCAAGTTCGAAGGAATTCGTTCCGAATTGGAGTGGTTGGTGTATTGCATAGTTCTAGCTATTGGATTTCACTCAAAACTCACCAAATGGCTCCTCCCACCATATTATGATGATGCCCCTGTTTTGGGCTCGATCGGAAATCAATAGGGGTAAGAAATTGGAGATTCAGGTTCAAAGGCAGTTCGTTGCTTATAGAAGTGGCTGGTGTCATCCGTAGGTTCTAGCGATTGGATTTCACTCAAAACTCACCAGATGACTCCTCCCACCGTATTATGTTGATTCCCATGTTTTGGGCTCGATCGGAAATCAATAGGGCCAAGAAATTGGACAATTCAGGTTCAAAGGCAGTTCGTTCCTTATAGGAGTGGTTGGTGTATTCCGTAGTTCTAGCGATTGGATTTCACTCAAACACTCACCAAATGACTCCTCCCACCATATTATAATGATGCCCAAGTTTTGGGCTCGATCGGAAATCCATAGGGGTAAGAAATTGGACAATTGAAGTTCGAAGGCAGTTCGTTCCGAATTGGAGTTGTTGGTGTATTGCATAGTTTCTAGCTATTGGATTTCACTCAAAACTCACCAAATGGCTCCTCCCACCATATTATGATGATGCCCCTGTTTTGGGCTCGATCGGAAATCAATAGGGGTAAGAAATTGGGAAGAATTCAGGTTCAAAGGCAGTTCGTTGCTTATAGAAGTGGCTGGTGTCATCCGTAGTTCTAGAGATTGGATTTCACTTCAAACTCACCAGATGACTCCTCCCACCGTATTATGTTGATTCCCATGTTTTGGGCTCGATCGGAAATCAATAGGGCCAAGAAATTGGACAATTCAGGTTCAAGGGCAGTTCGTTCCTTATAGGAGTGGTTGGTGTATTCCGTAGTTCTAGTGATTGGATTTCACTCAAAACTCACCAAATGACTCCTCCCACCATATTATGATGATGCCCAAGTTTTGGGCTCGATCGGAAATCCATAGGGGTAAGAAATTGGACAATTGAAGTTCGAAGGCAGTTCGTTCCGAATTGGAGTTGTTGGTGTATTGCATAGTTCTAGCTATTGGATTTCACTCAAAACTCACCAATGGCTCCTCCCCACCATATTATGATTGATGCCCCAGTTTTGGGCTCAATCGGAAATCAATAGGGGTAAGAATTGGACAATTCAGGTTCAAAGGCAGAGTTCGTTGCTATAGGAGTGGCCGGGTATTCCGTAGTTCTAGCGATGGATTTCACTCAAAACTCACCCGATGACTCCTCCCACCGTATTATGTTGATGCCCAAGTTTTGGGCTTGATCGGAAATATATAGGGTAAGAAATTGGACAATTCAGGTTCAAAGGCTGTCGTTCCTTATAGGAGTGATTGTTGTATTCCGTAGTTCTAGCGATTGGATTTCACTCAAAACTCACCAAATGACTCCTCCCACCATATATGATGATGCCCAAGTTTGGGCTCGATCGTAAATCCATTGGGGTAAGAAATTGGACAATTCAAGTTCGAAGGCAGTTCGTTCCGAATGGAGTGGTTGGTATATTCCGTAGTTCTAGCGGTTGGATTTCACTCAAAACTCACCAAATGACTCCTCCCACATATTATGATGATGCCCAAGTTATGGGCTCGATCAGAAATCAATAGGGGTAAGAAAATTGGACAATTCAAGTTCCAAGGCAGTTCGTTCCTTATAAGAGTGGTTGGTGTATTCCGTAGTTCTAGCGATTGGATTTCACTCAAAACTCACCAAATGACTCCTCCCACCATATTATGATGATGCCCATGTTTTGGGCTCGATCGGAAATCAATAGGGGTAAGAAATGGGACAATTCAGGTTCATAGGCAGTTTGTTCCTTAGCGGAGTGGTTGGTGTATTCCGTAGTTCTAGCGATAGAGTTCACTCAAAACACACCAAATGACTAACCCACCATATTACGATTATGCCCAAGTTTTGGGCTCGATCGGAAATCAATAGGGTAAGAAATTGGCCAATTCAGGTTCAAAGGCAGTTCGTTCCTTATAGGAGTGTTTGGTGTATTCCATAGTTCTAGCGATTGAATTTCACTAAAAACTCACCAAATGACTCCTTCCACCATATTATGATGATGCCCAAGTTTTGGGCTCGATCGGAAATCAATTGGGGTAAGAAATTGGACAATTCAGGTTCAAAGGCAGTCGTTCCTTATAGGAGTGGTTGGTGTATCCGTAGTTCTAGCAATTGGATTTCACTCAAAAACTCACCAAATGACTCCTCCCACCCATATTATGATGATAACCAAGTTTTGGGCTCGATCGGAAATCCATGGGGGTAAGAAATTGGACAATTCAAGTTCGAAGGCAGTTCGTCTCCGAATTGGAGTTGTTGGTGTATTGCATAGTTCTTGCGATTGGATTTCAACTCAAAACTCCACAAATTGACTCCTCCCACATATTATGATGAGGCCCAAGTTATGGGCTCGATCAGAATATCAAAAGGGTAAGAAATTGGACAATTCAAGTTGCAAGGCAGTTCGTTCCTTATAGGAGTGGTTGGTGTATTCCGTACTTCTAGCGATTGGATTTCACTCTTAACTCACAATGACTCCTCCCACCATATTATGATGATGCCCAAGTTTTGGTCTCGATCGGACAATCAATAGGGGTAAAGAAATGGTACAATTCAGGTTCAAAGCAGTTCGTTAGTTATAGGAGTGGTTCGTGTATTCCGTAGTTCTAGCAATTGGATTTCAATCGAAACTCACCAAATGACTCCTCCCCCCATATTATGATGATGCCCAAGTTTTGGGCTCGATCGGAAATCCATAGGGGTAAGAAATTGGACAATTCAAGTTCGAAGGCAGTTCGTTCCGAATTGGAGTGGTTGGTATATTCCGTAGTTCTAGCGTTTGGATTTCACTCAAAACTCACCAAATGACTCCTCCCACCATATTATGATGATGCCCAAGTTATGGGCTCGATCAGAAATCAATAGGGGTAAGAAATTGGACAATTCAAGTTCCAAGGCAGTTCGTTCCTTATAGGAGTGGTTGGTGTATTCCGAACTTCTAGCGATTGGATTTCACTCTAAACTCACCTAATGACTCATCCCACCATATTATGATGATGCCCAAGTTTTGGGCTCGATCGGAAATCAATAGGGTAAGAAATTGGACAATTCAGGTTCAAATCAGTTCGTTCCTTATAGGTGGTTGGTGTATTCCGTAGTTCTAGCTATTGGATTTCACTCAAAACTCACCAAATGACTCCTCCCACCATATTATGATGATGCCCAAGTTTTGGGCTCGATCGGAAATCAATAGGGATAAGAAATTGGACAATTCAGGTTCATAGGCAGTTTGTTCCTTATCGGAGTGGTTGGTGTATTCCGTAGTTCTAGCGATTAGATTTCACTCAAAAACACCAAATGACTCATCCCACCATATTATGATTATGCCCAAGTTTTGGGCTCGATCGGAAATTAATAGGGGTAAGAAATTGGACAATTCAGGTTCAAAGGCAGTTCGTTCCTTATAGGAGTGTTTGGTGTATTCCATAGTTCTAGCGATTGAATTTCACTAAAAACTCACCAAATGACTCCTTCCACCATATTATGATGATGCCCAAGTTTTGGGCTCGATCGGAAATCAATTGGGGTAAGAAATTGGACAATTCAGGTTCATAGGCAGTTCGTTCCTTATAGGAGTGGTTGGTGTATTCCGTAGTTCTAGCAATTGGATTTCACTCAAAACTCACCAAATGACTCCTCCCACCATATTGTGATGATAACCAAGTTTTGGGCTCGATCGGAAATCCATGGGGAAGAAATCGGACAATTCAAGTTCGAAGGCAGTTCGTTCCGAATTGGAGTTGTTGGTGTATTGCATAGTTCTTGCGATTGGATTTCACTCAAAACTCACCAAATGACTCCTCCCACCATATTATGATGATGCCCAAGTTTTGGGCCCGATCGGAATAAATAGGGGTATGAAATTGGACAAGTCAGGTTCAAAGGCTATTCGTTCCGTATAGGAGTGGTTGGTGTATTCCGTACTTTTAGCGATTGGATTTCACTCAAACTAACCAAATGACTCTCCCACCATATTATGATGATGCCCAAGTTTTGGGTTCGATCGGAAATCAATAGGGGTAAGAAATTGGACAATTCAGGTTCAAAGGCATTTCGTTCCTTATAGGAGTGGCTGGTGTATTCCGTAGTTCTAGAGACTGGATTTCACTCAAAACTCACCAAATGACTCCTCCAACCATATTATGATGATGCCCAAGTTTTGGGCTCGATCGGAAATCAATAGGGGTAAGAAATTGGACAATTTAGGTTCAAAGGCAGTTTGTTCCTTATAGGAGTGGTTGGTGTATTCCGTACTTCTAGCGATTGGATTTCACTCTAAACTCACCAAATGACTCATCCCACCATATTATGATGATGCCCAAGTTTTGGGCTCGATCGGAAATCAATAGGGGTAAGAAATTAGACAATTCAGGTTCAAAGGCTTTCGTTCCTTATAGGAGTGGTTGGGTATTCCGTAGTTCTAGCAATTGAATTTCACTCAAAACTCACTAAATGACTCCTTCCACCATATTATGATGATGCCCAAGTTTTGGGCTCGCTCGGAAATCAATAGGGGTAAGAAATTTGACAATTCAGGTTCAGAGGCAGTTCGTTCCTTATAGGAGTGGTTGGTGTATTCCGTAGTTCTAGCGATTGGATTTCACTCAAAACTCACCAAATGACTCCTACCACCATATTACGATGATGCCCAAGTTTTGGGCTCGATCGGAAATCCATAGGGGTAAGAAGTTGGACAATTCAATTTCGAAGGCAGTTCGTTCCGAATTGGAGTGGTTGGTGTATTGCATAGTTCTAGCGATTGGATTTCACTCAAAACTCAGCAAATGACTACTCCCACCATATTATGGTGATGCCCAAGTTTTGGGTCGATCAGAAATCAATAGGGGTAAGAAATTGGACAATTCATGTTCGAAGGCAGTTCGTTCCTTATAGGAGTGGTTGGTGTATTCCGTAGTTCTAGCAATTGGATTTCACTCAAAACTCACCAAATGACTCCTCCCACCATATTATGATGATAACCAAGTTTTGGGCTCGATCGGAAATCCATGGGGTAAGAAATTGGACAATTCAAGTTCGAAGGCAGTTCGTTCCGAATTGGAGATGTTGGTGTATTGCATAGTTCTTGCGATTGGATTTCACTCAAAACTCACCAAATGACTCCTCCCACCATATTATGATGATGCCCAAGTTATGGGCTCGATCAGAAATCAAAAGGGGTAAGAAATTGGACAATTCAAGTTGCAAGGCAGTTCGTTCCTTATAGGAGTGGTTGGTGTATTCCGTACTTCTAGCGATTGGATTTCACTCTAAACTCACCTAATGACTCATCCCACCATATTATGATGATGCCCAAGTTTTGGGGTCGATCAGAAATCAATAGGGGTAAGAAATTGGAGAATTCATGTTCGAAGGCAGTTCGTTCCTTATAGGAGTGGTTGGTGTATTCCGTAGTTCTAGCGATTGGATTTCACTCAAAACTCACCAAATGACTCCTCCCACCATATTATGATGATACCCAAGTTTTGGGCTCGATCGGAAATCAATAGGGGTTAGAAATTGGACAATTCAGGTTCAAAGGCAGTTCGTTCCTTATAGGAGTGGTTGGTGTATTCCGTACTTCTAGCGATTGGATTTCACTCTAAACTCACCAAATTAGTCATCCCACCATATTATGATGATGCCTAGGGCTCATCATTTGGCCCGCGGGCTCATGGGCCTACGGGGGCCCGCCCGGCCCATTGAAAAAAAGCCCGGCCTGGCCCGTTATGGTCTTTGAGAGGGCCCGGCCCGCTTGGGCTTGGGTCGGGCTTGGGCTTGGGTGTTTGAAGCCCGGCCCGGCCCGATTAAGCCCATGAAAGCCCGGCCCGTTAGGCCCGCGTACATATATAATTATGTATAAATAAAGGTTTAGGATTAGGATTAAATCACTTGAATGACAAATCCCCCTCTTTAATTTTTTTGTGTGTGTTACTTGTTATAAAAATTGTGTTTGTTTCCATTGAATTCTACTTATTCCTAGTTTATAATTGGATGATTAGCACATTAATTTGTGTCATTTATTAATACAACAATTATATATATAATAAGACAAACAACATATCATATCACCAAACATAATCATACCACCAAATATAATCATACTTTTCTTTAACACATCACCAAACATGCATATTTATTCATACCATCTTCATAATTATTATTATTTTTTTTTACACTTATTATTTTTTAGGCCCATTTCGGCCCGGCCCGTTGGGCTTAGCCCGGCCCGACCCGATGGGCTTTTTCAAGCCCGACTCATGAGATGGGCTTGGGCTTTATATTTTCTATAAAAGCCCGGCCTATGAAATTTGGGCCGGGCTAGCCCATGAAATTTGGGCCGGGCTAGCCCGGCCCGGCCCATTGACGAGCCCTAATGATGCCCAAGTTTTGGGCTCGATCGGAAATCAATACGGGTAAGAAATTGGACAATTCAGGTTCAAAGGCAGTTCGTTCCTTATAGGAGTGGTTGGTGTATTCCGTACTTCTAGCGATTGGATTTCACTCTAAACACACCAAATGACTCGTCCCACCATATTATGATGATGCCCAAGTTTTGGCCTCGATCGGAAATGAATAGGGGTAAGAATTGGACAATTCAGGTTCAAAGGCAGTTCGTTCCTTATAGGAGAGGTTGGTGTATTCCGTAGTTCTAGCGATTGGATTTCACTCAAAACTCACCAAATGACTCCACCCACCATATTATGATGATGCCCAAGTTTTGGGCTCGATCGGAAATCAATAGGGGTAAGAAATTGGACAATTCATGTTCGAAGGCAGTTCGTTCCTTATAGGAGAGGTTGGTGTATTCCGTAGTTCTAGCGCGATTGGATTTCACTCTAAACTCACCAAATGACTCCTCCCACCATATTATGATGATGCCCAAGTTTTGGGCCCGATCGGAAATCAATTGGGGTAAGAAATTGGACAATTCAGGTTCAAAGGCAGTTCGTTCCTAATAGGAGTGGTTGGTGTATTCCGTAGTTCTAGCGATTGGATTTCACTCAAAACTCACCAAATGACTCCTCCCCCCATATTATGATGATGCCCAAGTTTTGGGCTCGATCGGAATTCCATAGGGGTAAGAAATTGGACAATTCAAGTTCAAAGGCAGTTCGTTCCGAATTGGAGTGGTTGGTGTATTGCATAGTTCTCGCGATTGGATTTCACTCAAAACTCACCAAATGACTACTCCCACCATATTATGATGATGCCCAAGTTTTGGGCTCGATCGGAAATCAATAGGGGTAAGAAATTGGACAATTCAGGTTCAAAGGCAGTTCGTTCCTTATAGGAGTGGTTGGTGTATTCCGTAGTTCTAGCGATTGGATTTCACTCAAAACTCACCAAATGACTCCTCCCACCATATTATGATGATGCCCACGTTTTGGGCTCGATCGAAAATCAAGGGGTAAGAAATTGGACAATTCAGGTTCAAAGGCGTTCGTTCCTCATAGGAGTTGTTAGTGTATTCCGTACTTCTAGCGATTGAATTTCACTCAAAACTCACCAAATGACTCCTCCCACCATATGATGATGCCCAAGTTTTGGGCTCGATCGGAAATCAATAGGGGTAAGAAATTGGACAATTCATGTTCGAAGGCAATTCGTTCCTTATAGGAGTGGTTGGTGTATTCCGTTGTTCTAGCGTTTGAATTTCTCTCAAAACTCACCAAATGACTCCTCCCACCATATTATGATGATGCCCAAGTTTTGGGCTCGATCGGAAATCAATAGGGGTAAGAAATTGGACAATTCATGTTCGAAGGCAGTTCGTTCCTTATAGGAGTGGTTGGTGTATTCCGTACTTCTAGCGATTGGATTTCACTCAAAACTCACCAAATGACTCCTCCCACCATATTATGATGATGCCCAAGTTTTGGGCTCGATCGGAAATCAATAGGGGTAAGAAATTGGACAATTCATGTTCGAAGGCAGTTCGTTCCTTATAGGAGTGGTTGGTGTATTCCGTACTTCTAGCGATTGGATTTCACTCTAAACTCACCAAATGAGTCATCCCACCATATTATATACTCATTTATGTACTCTTTTTACTTAGGTTTTGTAGAAGAATTAGATTTAAAAAGGGCTTATTACTTCACTTTTCTGATTTTCAGCTTCTCTGCGCTCTTAGAAGGTTTTTAAGGGAAAATCAACTTTTTGGAGTAATTTTAGCGCAAGGTCAATTGGAGATGAAAGCTAACACCTTGAAGTTCAATCTGTGATTTTTCTAGAATTTTCTACCGAGCCAATTGGTACAGTATTACAAGTAAAGTTTGCCCACGTGCAGGCAGGACAGTTTCGTACATGTTACGTGAATATGAAGAAACGGAAGCCTTCCCGAATTTTCCAAGTTACGTGCTATATATGGTTGGAAAGATAAGACATTTATCTTTCTAAAATATATTTTTCCTGATTTTTCTAGAAGGCCGAAGATCCCCAAATCGTGTGATAATTGGGCTGAGCTGTATTTCCCTGTGGAGTTAGGAATTGTGATCTTTACTTTCCTATTTGGATTCCTTGTTTACCAAGACTTCTTGGACGACTTTTCAGTCAATTTTAGGGTTTAGGACTTTGATGTAAGTCATATAAAAGGCCAGCCAAGACCCCATACAAGGCATTCACGTCCGAAGAAGATCAACCGCGCAAGAGGAAAAAGCTGCCAGCGAGTTCTTTCTTTTCCTTTCTTCTTTTAATTTTCTGTTCTTATGTATTTATTTTGGAGTTCATCCCAGAACATGAGTAACTAATTTCTTGTTAGTTAGGGCTTAATCTTGAAGCCCTAAACATGATTTCAATTCTATAAACAAGTTTGAATGGATTTTTTAGTTTCTATAAGCGTGATGATTTCGGTTTCTCTATGTTATGTGAATTCTGATATTTGTTTCTTTGAGTAGCTAACTTTGAAGCATGTATCGGAATTAAATTGTTGTAGAACATAGGTCAATTTCCATATTGAATGTGTTCTTGTTTGCAACGAATAATTGGGTTAAGAACTAGTTATGAGAAATCAATTCTTGAATTCCTAATAACAAATGCCATGTTTTAGGGTTTTTGTGACACTCATATTCTCTTTGATCTTAATGGATTCTTGATTGTTAATTTGAGTAAATGCCATACTGGATTTCAATTAAGAATACACGTATTGATGTAAATGCCATACACTTTACATACACTTAAGAGAGAATCATACAACTCGAGTCAAATGCCGATCTTGTTGTGAGTGTCGTCATCATAGCTTGCTAGAAATTGATTATCTATTGTTTGTTTATGGATTTGA
>BJCG01003187.1:0-25772 GCA_005406145.1 Prunus yedoensis | reverse complement strand
AGCTAAGGTGTGAACTTTACTTGCAGATGACAATAAGGGTGGTGCAAAAAGATGGGAGAGAAGACACCTTGGTTCATTGAGTTTATTCCTACTTGTAATTTTGATATCTTCACCAGCGCACACACAATGCACTTCTTTACCTTCAAAACCCAGCCCTAGCCCTACAAAAATGGTGAGACCCAAGAGACATCCTCCCACTCCTCTTCTTCTCTGTCTCCATCCTCTTCTTCTTCTCCTTCTACCACTCCTCTCTCCCCTTTTCCTCCCTAGACCCAAACCCAAACCCTAATTTCACTCTCCTTGCCCAAGACCCAAACTCTAACCCTAATTTCACCTTCATTGTCAAGGTCTGACCCTCAACCACCTCGAATCTGTTGCTTGCTGCCTTTGTTCCCACGCTGTTCCTCGCTGTCGGCACTGTAATGCTGAGATGATGATTCTAATTTCCAAATTCGGAAAGAAATCTGGGCATACCGTACGGAAGTGCTTCACAACATAGTAAGTATTATCTTCCAAAAACTCTTGTATGTAAAACACTAACCGAGATTGGACCAACTGAATATGAACTCATACATTGTAATCCCAAACTGAAAAATGTAATTTATTATGGAGAACAAGATGTAGCGGCTATGAATGGGTGGCTGCAACCAACAGGCCAACTAAATCTCACATTCAAACCAGCTGGATATGAAGGAACTTAATGCATATGCTGAAGTAATACGTATAGTGAAGGGCATTAAAAATATCCTCGTACTATTGTTAGTTCTATCATATTTGAATTTGGCAGTTAAATTGAGGAAAATATAAGAAATGTTTTTGCCTCTGTGGAAATATTTTGGCTTTTCAAGTATATGTTTTGTAATTTTGTAATCCAGACAGCTATGAAAAGTAAGAAGTGTTTGGCAATCTATAAATATGAATTTAGCAGTGAGTTTATTATTAGTAACCCCAGTCAGATGTGTATGGTACTTTTAAGTTTCAACATTTCATATGCCTGCATCTTAACTTTACAATAGTGTTCGCCCTAAACAAGACACTTTCATATTTATCCACTTTGTTTATGCGTTTTGCCTTTATCCATTTCATTTAAAAGTTGAAATGGTAACCTTTCTGGAAAAATGACTATAGTTTCATGTCAACATATTTTTTTTCATGTAACCTTTAGGGTTTAGGGTTCAGTATAGTTATCAACAATATGTGTCACGGTTTCATACGCTTGTCTTTGAACAGAATAGAAAACCCTTTTCAATTCAACAACTCTTACCTACATAATTACAAACCACCCACCCAGTTAAAAACTTTGCAACTTCATATTGTCTATACTAGATCCACATAGCTACCAATATCCCTGCAACAACTGTAAAGCAAGCTTCAATCGAAATAAGGGCATGGTGTCATGGGAAATTTTGGCTAGGTCAACATTTAATGTCAGAAACTCGCAGTATTTCAGGATGTACATATCGCAGTCGCCCTTGAAACATAGCGAAGAAGCCCTTATTTATTGTACAACAAATGAATGTAATAAGACAATGTGTTTAGGTGAAATGTTACTCACCCGCCAACTTGTTGGGGTGCATCCATTACGCGTTTAATTGGCCACTCACTTTTCGAATAAGACCGTGCCAATATATCCCGCTTCCTTTAACAACCGGGGCAGCATTTTCGCAATTGGCTGCACTACCTGTGTGGATGGCTTGGGTTCTACAGAGATATGTGTTCGAATCATACACCCTTATTTCACAATTTTGTAAATCGAAAACAAGATCCAATGCTTCTGCCTTTATAGTTTGAAGGGCATCAAAACATAATTCACAGATGACCAAGGTTTAGCCAACTTAGGCACTTTGCCCTTGACCATTCCCAGTAGACCGTTGTTGTGCTTTATGTCCTCCTTTTCCATAAACGCCTTAATTTAATTGTAATCTAAGGCAACACATTTCTGCATAAAGGCACACGAGTTATGCATCATAACGAATACCAAATTTACCAAATAACCATGCATAATTATGAAATAATACAGACCTGGTAAGTGGTGTCTAATATCATCCAGTCAGAACCCACCCATTTGCCAGAGTTGTTGTGCTGCTCTCGTAGCAAAAGCAAGGCCATGTCAATGTTCTATACAAAAGGGTTGTTTCCATTATTAAATCAATAAATCACTATATAGCATGGGCATTTCGACAAAATCCCAAATCAATCAATGCTTATCGAGTCATCCAACCAACTGTCCTTGGTTTGCAACCGAACAAAGAAGTTATGCGAAGCTTCAATAACCTTCGTCTCCACATAAGTGCACATGTGAACTATATTTGTCAATCATTATTATTATCAAATCCATTTCACCAATAACTAAATAAGTCATCATAATACAACCATTTACATTTCACTAAGAACGAGCAATGGGAACTTACTTTTCTTCTTGTCCCCATTCCTAGTAGAATTTTGCTACCTCCAGAAGGGAATCACGAGGAACTAGCCTTAAGGGGTCACCAACTGTGTCCTCCAAAATATTGAGAATCTCCCGACCTTGCATGGAGTTTCCCTTGCCACTACCCTTCGCCTCTTCGTCACTGGCCACTATTCCCTCCTATTTTCTATAGCATTATCCTCTCATCTTGGTGGTCAAAAACTTTTAACTTGATGAACGATACTACACTTCCCAACTTTATTTCCAAACTAAGGTGACATTATGAAGTTGAGATTTATTAATGTGGTTTTTTTGTGCCACAATGCAATGTTCACATCAACAAGTGCCACATAAGTTGGGGGAAAAAAAAAACCAAAAGCTGTTATCAGCACTTCAAAATAGTTATTTAGCTCATTCTTTTTAATTGTATATTTCTCTGGAATGTGAAAATATTTACTAGACTTTTCAGAGAATATCACATATATATTGTCCAAGTATCATACAAACATTGACGGATCCACAAGCTCAAGGAGATGCAGCTACACCTACCATTTGTTTGTACCATATCTGACCCTCCACTCATACAACGACACGTGGATCATAGAAGCTCACCCAAGTACCCAAGGCTTCGAACAATCGGCATCGGCTACCGATGGCATTGTCTCAAAGCCGCAAACAGTCGCTACAGGCTCATCATTGTCTAGAATCGGTATGCCTTACCGATTCTACAGAATCACCTCGAAGCACCCGCCCGAAATATCTAAAGACTCGTGTCAACCTCGCAGGGCCCTCCCACGAGTCCCACATCGAAATTAAGTACTAAGAGCATACAAAGTGCCCTCTATAAATAAGCCCCTTCACTATAACACAGGGGTAAGACTTTTCAGCTTGACTTTTATACTAATATCTTGTCAACAGCGAAAGCTCTTAGAAAACAATCTTACTTTGGCATCGGAGGGTCTTAGGCTGGTTCCACACCGGTTCCATAGACCTAACGAGTCACGGCTTCCTTCCATACAGGATCAGCATCTGAGGACAGGAAGAATCTGCATCCAACACTCAATCGATCTCTCGATCGTCCATCTCACTTGTAAGTTGCACTCATCTCTATCTATTCAGTTTTAGTGCCAACACCCTTGCTAGAAACTTCCTTGGAGATGCCTGAATTTACCCCTTTGCTAGTGCCCACGCCTTTGCCTCAAAGAAGTTGTTTTGTTTGTTGTTGCGTGAGACCCTAAATATTTACCTTAGATTGTTGGGTTCGATCTCACAAGCATGTAGGAGAACACACTTCTCATTTTGATTCTTTTTTAAATGGTCCAATAGCAAGCCGACACATGTCAATTTCTAATTGACCTAAATTAAAAAATTCATTAAAACCTCATATGTGTGCCGAAAAATTCACCAAAAATTACTCCGAACTTTTATTGACTTTTATCTTGTGACCTCCAAATCACATGTGCTTTTGGTTAGATTCATTGGTATTGACTTTTGTTAGATTAATTATATAATTTACATGGATTTTGTTCATATTTGATATGAATTTTGATAAATTAATTGTGTCACTGACCTGGATTTGGTTCATATTAATTGATACAATCAATTAGTTATAGACATAAAACTTTATTTGTTTTAATTATGAATGACATTAGTAGTGTTTAAATTCTAAGGGCATTTGGGTGTTTAAATTATTTTTTGAATTTTTAGCCTTTTTTTAAACACACTACAACGGATGTTAAGACTTGAATCCAAGTCCTTGCCTAAATCCTTGTAAATTTTTAGCCTTTTAAATATTGCACATCTCCTGAAAAATTCATGAATCCGCTATTGCATACAAATAATATCGAAAGAGGAAAAAATCGAATCCAAACCTTGCGTACATGAAATAATGCTGTAATAAGATTTCAGTTTTCAACTTTAGGAAAATTCCCTCTTTTGCATGCAATTCTCTCTCAAAGTCCTTGTGCTTCTGTGTTTGTCTCCCCGTTGGTGGGGCAGACACCTCCTTCTCAGTGGTCCTACATAAAACTTGAAAATAAAAATAAAAATAAAAAGCATGAAGGAAATTCCATTACTAATTACTATAATTCTGAACTTGTGTGCACAAAAGTCAAAATCAAGAGCTACATATCGGTGGAATTGGACCTGGCTGCTCAACCATAACCAATTAATCCATTAACTTTACTTTGAATATGCTCAACTATATAACCAACGGTAAACAGAATTTTTGTCGTAATTAATCAATGTTCATTAAAAATCCTAAGATCATATAATTAATTTAATAAGATAATTTGAATCTTCATACGCAAGTATATGACTTTGGTTCAGTGCGTAATAACCTAAGTACTTCTTACGATATGGATGCAAATCCCCTTCCGTACACCCAACTCCTTCTTTAAATTAAGGTACACTGTCACACTGTTTATTTTAACTAGAAAATCTTTTTGTTGATTTTGAGTTTATAAAATGGAATGAAAAGTAAAAGGAAGAGAACAAACCGAGATTAGAAAACCTTAGCTGCCCCTCCTTTTGATTTGATGTTGAAGAGGGATGCTTCCTGATAATAGAAACATAGGATTGGTTTGTTTTTATTTTATCAGGAATTGTTTGTTGGATCTGTTTGTTTTTAGAAAATGGAGAATATTGGACTGCTTCAGAAAATTTTGGTTGTTCTGTTCACTATTTCCTTCTTTAGGAAGCTTATAAAGTACATGTGGAGCTTCTTGAGTCAGATAATTCCACATTACCCCTATTTTTTGCCAAACCATGTGATGATTTTTTAATCATGTTCCCGTAATATCACTTTGTACATGGATAGTTACTTTTCTTCAATCCTATCAGATTGAAATCTAGCTGTTTTTTAATTTCATTGTTCTGTGTATTGCTGTTATGGATGTTGTAGTTGTATCTGGTTCTGTATTAATATTATGGATGTTGTTTGGTTATATTGATTATTGGTTGGTTGATTAAGTTCATCCCTTGAGGTGTTTTGTTGTCTAGTTATGTCCCTCTTATTTAGTTTAATAGTTTCTTTGTGCTTTATGTGTTCCACTTTTTCCAATTTTCTCTTGTTGGTGTTCTAGGTTAGGAAGCTCTTTGCCAATTAGTATGAGTTGCTTAGGTTTTTCAGTTTCTGATTGCGGTTTTCTTGTCTCAGTTTCTATTTTGGTTTTTAGTTATTTGTTTCTCCTTTTTGCTAATTTCTTGTTTTGCCATCGCTTTTGCAGGGTTCTTTTTTATTATTTTTTATTTTTAATGACAGCTGGACCTAGATTTTTGACTTATGGAAGATTGTTGTCATTGAGAACCATCATCAATTTGGCGTGGGACAACATTCCATCCTGTCGCAGGAAGTGTGCTGTAATTATATGGAAAAAAAACATGTAATTGAGGAACTATATATTTTATTCATGTAATTTAGTCCTCATTCAATGAAATTGATTTCAATTTACTTGAGAAATTTCAGTCTTGAATTTGTCCTTTTTATATTCGCAAATGTGTGCAATAGAAAAATACTTTTTTTTAGAGAACAATGGAAAAATACTTTTACTTATATTATACATTGAAGAGAGAACATTGTATACATTGTGTATTTTGCCCCTATATTGCCCCCCACAAGAGGGACTATTGGAGTTTTTTTTTATTGCCACTATATAGCCTCCTATTGCCCTACTATTGCCATTATATAGCCCCTAATTGCCTTTGTATTGTCACTGTATTGTCAACCTTTATTTTCAAGTGAATAAAATTATAGAGGGATTATTTTGCTCTTGTATTGCCATGGTATTGCCATTTTAGTGTTGTGGTATTGCCTGGTTTTTGCTAAATATTTTTGCATTAATTTGTTTGAGAGTCCTCCTTTTTGCCCAATACATAGGCAATATAAGCCATATATGAGGGGCAATACAAAGGTAATACTCCAACCTAAAACCATACCTACCCCCAACCTGTCACCAATGGCCCAAACAAATACGGAAGATCTAGCGCTACAACTGGAAGATGTGCTGAATGTTTCGAACTTGGAACAAGGCCCTAAGCTCCTGGGAGCGGTGATAGCCGACAGGACACCAAACAGGGGAGCAGTTAAGTCCATCCTTAAGACTGCTTGGCAAGAGTTTGGTGAGGCCAAAATCACATGGGTCAAAGATAATGTTTTCACGATAACAGCCCAAGATGAGGAGATGGCAAGGAAGATTTTGGACAATGGTCCATGGTCAGTAATGAAATTCTGCTGCAGTATCCACCGATGGCCTGAAGACTCGGCTGTGGAAGATATCCAATTCAATATGATACCATTCTGGGTCCAGGTACGAGGCGTGCCCCTGAACTTATGCCACATGGAAAACATGACGAAAATAGGCCAGCGCCTTGGCGAAGTTGATGGGCATATATTATATTATATATTTAGCCCCATTCTTAATATATTTTGGTTAATATTTTGGAAGAATTTTGATACTTTGAATTATATTTTCAATATAGGACTTTCGACTTCCTCTGGAGCAAAAAATAGTCAAATGGATGAATTTTGGAGTAATTCCAATTGGAGGACGTTCGTGAGTCACTTGGCTTGATCGTATCAAAATTTCAGACTTTTCTACCAAGCGGTTATTTTCTGGCGATAAAATAAAGGAGCAGTGCGCGGTGCTGGAATAGTGACGATTTGGGCTTTTATTGCGTTTTGGAGCCCAAGATGACCTCAGATGGGTTCATGGCCTTCTGGAGAAGTGTTCGGAACGTTTTTATCTTTAAAACGAGCTATATTGGGCTGGATTTGGAGCAGATTTGAGGCCAAAACGTGGCTGGGCAGATTGGGGGCAGATTCTCCTAATCCAATTTGGACTTTATTTCCTAGTATTATCTTATTTTAACCTAGTTTCCTTGTGGGGATTGGGCAGCTAGGTTTTAGGAGGTATTTAAGTTATTTTTCACAGCAAATTTAGGACTTCTCTTTTGGCTTTTGAACGCGACTTTGCTAGGGTTTTTGAAGAACTTCTACTTCAAGGTGTTTTCGATCTTTATTATTTTAATGAAGAACTTGATTATTTTTATTATGAACATGCGTAACTAACTCTCTTTTGCTAGGGTAAGGCCACGAGCCTTAGCAAGAATATGTAGTTTCTGTTCAATTTGCTTATGATTATATGCATGCAGGTTTTCGAATTATTCATCACTGGGTTAAACTATCTAAGTGTCTTGATGCTTGATCACCATTAGGATGTTTAGAAAAGTAATTTGATGCAGTTTTGGTCGGAGGTCGGTCCCTGAAATTGACGAAGGCTTCTTGTGATTAATATGTGCAAGTTCACTTAGGATGAATACCACGTCTTAAGGGTTGCATGGTTTTTCAAAAGGTTTCACAGAACTTAATGAGTCATGTATGTTTAGATTTGATCTGAATACCACAGACGGATTGCATGTGTGATATACGCTCTATGTTGGGGGTCCAAGTAGGCATATGTTAGGAATACCTAACCTTCGAAATATGCATGTATAGGTCATAAGTAATTGGGAGAACTATATAGAATTGTTAAGGTGACGGCGGATCCCTAGTGCTTTCTTAATTTGATTTCTAAAAACACAACTGTTTCTCTTGCCCTTAGCTTTAAGTTTGCATATTGCCTTATTTTTATTAATTAAATTCGTTTTAAGTTAAGGTCTTAAATCAAACATCTCAACTTTCTCTTTTACAGTAATTAATTAGAATTTGGTTGCTACGAGTTATTTAATAATCCCCGGCAACGGCGCCAATTTCTTGATAGGCTTTTTGTACCTGCGCAAACAGGGTTAAAACTCCTACAAAACTTGCAAGAATGACAAGGTTATTGAAGTATAAATGATTAGTAAGTGGGTTAGTGCAACTCAAGTGGTGCCCAAGCGTTCTGGAATTACAGTTGTGAAGAATGATAATAATGAACTTGTGCCTACACGTTTGACTACTGGGTGGCGTATGTGTGTTGACTACAGAAAGATCAATGCTGGTACTAGAAAGGATCATTTTCCATTGCCTTTCACTGATCAAATGTTGGAAAGGTTGGCTGGTCGTGCGTTCTATTGTTTCTTGGATGGGTATTCAGGGTACAACCAGATCCCAGTTGCACCTGAGGATCAAGAGAAGACAACCTTTACATGTCCTTTTGGGACTTTTGCATATCGAAGAATGCCTTTTGGTTTGTGCAATGCTCCTGCAACGTTTCAACGATGCATGATGAGCATATTTTCCGGATTGGTTGAACAGGTAGTTGAAGTGTTTATGGATGACTTTTCTGTTTTTGGGGATTCTTTTGATGAATGTTTGAACAATTTATCCCTAGTTCTTGACAGATGCATTAAGACAAACCTTGTTTTAAATTGGGAAAAGTGTCATTTCATGGTTAAGCAGGGGATTGTCCTAGGCCACTTGATTTCTAACAAGGGTATTGAGGTTGATAAGGCCAAAATTGATGTAATTGCAAAGCTGCCACCACCGACAACTGTTAAAAGTGTTCGATCTTTTCTTGGTCATGCTGGGTTTTACAGACGGTTTATCAAGGATTTCTCCAAGATTAGCCGACCATTGTGTAATTTATTGGCTAAGGATGCTCCTTTTGTTTTTGATGATGCTTGTTTGGAGGCTTTTAACAAGTTAAAGACACTCCTCACTACAGCACCCATTATTGCAGCACCTAATTGGAGTTTACCTTTCGAATTGATGTGTGATGCTTCAGATTACGCAGTAGGAGCGGTTCTTGGACAGCGAAAAGATAAGCTGCCCAAGTCATTCATTATGCTAGTCGGACTCTCAATGATGCCCAACTGAACTATGCGACCACAGAGAAGGAATTGTTGGCAGTTGTTTTTGCATTGGAAAAATTTCGTTCTTACTTAGTTGGGGCTAAGGTGATTGTTTACACAGATCATGCAGCTTTGAAGTATTTGTTGTCAAAGAAAGACGCTAAGCCTCGATTAATTCGTTGGATTCTTCTACTACAAGAGTTTGACTTAGAAATCAGGGATAAAAAGGGTAGTGAAAATGTTGTGGCTGATCATTTGTCCAGGTTGATTGTGCCAATTTCTGCAGAAGAAGACTTGCTGCCTTTGAATGAAAATTTTCCAGATGAACAGCTATTTGCTGCCCATATCATTTCACCATGGTTTGCTGATTTAGTTAATTATTTGGCTCGCGGGGTACTTCATCCAGATTTTACTTTTCAGCAGAAAAAGAAATTTTTGGCAGATGCAAAGTATTATTTTTGGGATGAACCATATTTATACAAATATTGTTCAGACCAAGTTATTCGCAGGTGTATTCCAGAAGAGGAGCATGAAAGTGTTTTAAAGTTTGCACATCAGTATGCTTGTGGGGGACATTTTGGCCCTAAACGGACAGCAGCTAAAATTTTGCAAAGTGGATTGTTTTGGCCTACTCTTTTCAAGGATGCTAATAGTTGGTGTAGATCTTGTGATCGTTGTCAAAGGGTGGGTAATCAGTCCAAAAGAAATGAAATGCCACAACAAAGTATATTAGTTGTTGAATTGTTTGATGTTTGGGGTATTGATTTCATGGGACCATTCCCAATGTCCCATGGCAATCAGTATATTTTGGTGGCTGTTGAATACGTTTCTAAATGGGTCGAGGCAATTGCAGCACCAACCAATCAAGGATCAGTTGTTCTGAAATTCCTCCAGGGGGTAATTTTTCCACGATTTGGAACACCGCGTGTCATTCTAAGTGATGGGGGTAAGCACTTTGTTAATAGATCGTTTGCTACGTTGTTGGCTAAGTATGGGATCACCCATCGTGTTGCTACTCCTTATCATCCACAAACATCAGGACAAGTTGAAGTTTCAAATAGAGAAATCAAGGGAATTCTGGAAAAAACAGTTACCTCTACTCGAAGAGACTGGAGTTTGAAATTGAGTGATGCTCTCTGGGCATACAGAACAGCATTTAAAGGCCCAATTGGGATGTCCCCATTTCGGCTGGTTTATGGTAAGGCTTGTCACTTACCTATGGAGCTAGAGCATAAGGCGTTTTGGGCTATTAAAGAGTTGAATTTTTCCTATGATTCTGCTGGAGAAAAACGTAAATTGCAGATTAATGAGCTTGAGGAAATTCGTAATGATGCTTATGAGAGTTCACGCATTTACAAAGAAAAAACCAAGGCATTTCATGACAATCAGATTCTCAGAAAGAATTTTTATCCAGGGCAAAAAGTTTTGTTATTCAGTTCAAGGTTGAAGTTATTTCCAGGGAAGTTAAAGTCTCGTTGGAATGGCCCCTATTTGGTTACTAAGGTTTATCCTCATGGGGCGGTTGATATTACAAGTGAAATTAATGGCAACACATTCAAGGTGAACGGTCACAGGCTGAAACCATATTTGGAGTCCCCCTTCGATATTGCACGCGAGTCACTGACTCTGAAGGAACCAGTGATCTGACCACCAGGCTTCTGCAACGTCTAGCTACAGACTTAAAATAAAGCGCTTATTGGGAGGCAACCCAATTTTTTTTTTCTAAACTCGTTACTTCTTTTTGTTGGTTTTCTTTATCTAGTTGTTTTTATTTTTTTTCTACTCCTAACACATATTTGGTTCAATACAGGACACAACAATCAGCAGCAAACATACTAGCAGATTATCCTATACTGGAATCATGCACCCAGTAGCAAGTCTACATGAACATCAAAGGCAGCTATTCCTATACTGGAATCATGCACCCAGTAGCAAATCCTACACTGGAATCAGGCACCCAGCAGCCAGTTTACGGAATTCAAAATTATACCTGCCAGATGCCAGATCTGGGATCCTCGATTTTTTTTTTTTTTTTTTTTTTTGTGCTGTGTTGCCCTCTGAGTTTGTGTGTTCCCTGCCTTGCCCTTGCACCTCTCCTGGATATACCTTTTTCCTACACAGTGCACATCAATATCAGTCCTTGCAGAGACAAAGAACAAACCTCCATACAGATCAAGACCCAAAACAACCTCAGTTGGTTATCTTACTTTCATATGGTGGACCTCAGAGCTGTTCATAGCTGCTACCTTTGCACCGAGGCCACATTGGGGTTCCTACACATGCCAGAACAGACTATTACTCAGAATGTGTTTTTCCTGAACCAGCTAATGCCTCATGCCCAATAATCAAAGTGCGCAGCGCAAGGGCAAGTGTTTATACCTTTCGGATTCCTATCTCGCACACTGGGAGAGGTCTCTTTCATTTCCTCACGGATCTGCTCATTGCGAAACTTTTCTCCTTCGATCTATCAGATGGCAGAAATCTGCACCCCATATGAGTTAGGTCTCTGAAACAAAAAGGAAACAAAAATGACTGAATCGGATTTGGAGACTCACGGATTGAAGTTTCAAAGAAGGGCTGCTTATGGTTTGAGCAACGAGCTGCTGGTGTGTTGAGTTTCGCTACGAGAAGAGAGCGTTCTGTGTTTTGATAAAAAAGAAAAAAAAAAAAAAACAGAAAAAAGTGAGAGCCAAATCGATCGTGGGCGCAGGTGACTGGGCTAACAAAGAAAGGGAAGGGTTTGCGTTTTGAGAAACACACAAGAGAGAGACTCCAATTCTGAACCGAAAATTCCAAGTTCTGAGGAAAGTTTTACCTTTGGCCTCTCAGATCTGATGTTTGAAGTGCATCGTTAAGGACGGAGCGGCTCCTTGGTTCCTCCAAGTACCATTTCGAGCAACTCCAGCACAGAAAACTCCAGGTTTGAGTTTTGAAATAACTGATGACGAGAGAGACTTTTGGGTTTTGAGAGAAATGATAGAAGAGAACGGCGTGGATTCTAAGAAAAATTGAATGGAGTACGGGTTCTGATGCGCAAAGGGACAACGAGCGCCGTTGGCTCTGGCTCTAGTCAAGAGTCCATTGGGTTCTACTTTTTATCAATTGCCAAAGACAATACTCAAGCCATCCACTAGCTGGCGTCCATTCCCATTTGGGTGCGTCAATTCAATTCAAAACAAGAGACAAGAAAAGACAAAAATAAAAAAAGAGCTACAGACAATACTTTCAACAATTCATCCAAGTGGGCTGATGTGCCCATTTCGTCCAAGTGGGTAATGGCCAACGTCCACTCTTGTTGTTCAATTTTAGTGACTCCTCAACAATTTGCCAGGTGTGCTCTTCTCCTTCTTTCATGTTTTAAATTTTTCTTCGGTTCTTTCTTTTATTGGTGCTCGCATTTTCTTTCTCTGTTCTATTTTCGGCTTTGCTATTTTTCTTCACTTCCTTCTTTTATTTTCCCCACCTTGAGGACAATGTGTGACTTAAGTTTGGGGGTGGGAAAGTCAATTTTAGATTTTTAAATTTTATTTTTTGAGTCTTGTTTCAAATTTTCGTTTTAAGTTAATATCCATAGATTATTTTAAACATTAGAACAAATGGACATGGTGAAGATCAATCCCACGTTAGAGACTTTTCTATTTATTATTGCTTAGACACTAATTCATGAATTATGCTTTGAAATTTGCACATCACACCAACATGGTTTGTGGGGAGTGAGATCAAAATACTTACCTTTTGTCCAAGTGTGTTTTAATTTTTGTTCTATATAAAATAAAGTTAGTATGTGTTTTAAAGTAATAATTGTCTCACCCGAGGCTTTGCCTAATAATCGGGTCAGTCCTGCCTAATCAGTAGTGATTCTCGAGTCCAATGGTAGAGTTTTGGCATGGGGCAGGGTGGTTAGTTGGTTTCGTAGCCTTTCCAGCTCGGGTTAATAAGTCCTTAGGGGTGTTCTACACCTAGTGCCCTAAAGCCTTATTTGGTTTGGGAGTCATTGACCTAAAGCTCGCTACATGGGTTGGATCGAAAGCTTAAGTGATCCGACATTGCACGATCACCACTGTTACTATAAATAAATAAAAAAGAAAGAAAAAAAAAAGTGAGAAGTAAGTGTGTGAAGTATGAATAAAAGGGGTGAGAGGTAAGGGTTTAGTCGAGTCTCCTTAACTATGATGGTTCACTTTACACCGAAGGAAGTTTGTGAATTCTTTTTTAATTGATTCTAAGTAGCTTAGACTCTGTGGTGGGATTGGTTGGAACTTTTGAAAAGATGTTCTAGTTTTTAACATTTTGTATGGATTGCAACTTGAATGGAAATTTTGTTTAGCTAAGTTTTATTTAAAGTTTTTGGTTTGTTAGTTTTTATTTTCTAGATTTGTTTTGCTTGAGGACAAGCAAAAAGCTAAGTTTGGGGGTATTTTGATGGGCATATTTTATATTATATATTTAGCCCCATTCTTAATATATTTTGGTTAATATTTTGGAAGAATTTTGATACTTTGAATTATATTTTCAATATAGGACTTTCGACTTCCTCTGGAGCAAAACATAGTCAAATGGATGAATTTTGGAGTAATTCCAATTGGAGGACGTTCGTGAGTCACTTGGCTTGATCGTATCAAAATTTCAGACTTTTCTACCAAGCGGTTATTTTCTGGCGATAAAATAAAGGAGCAGTGCGCGGTGCTGGAATAGTGACGATTTGGGCTTTTATTGCGTTTTGGAGCCCAAGATGACCTCAGATGGGTTCATGGCCTTCTGGAGAAGTGTTCGGAACGTTTTTATCTTTAAAACGAGCTATATTGGGCTGGATTTGGAGCAGATTTGAGGCCAAAACGTGGCTGGGCAGATGGGGGCAGATTCTCCTAATCCAATTTGGACTTTATTTCCTAGTATTATCTTATTTTAACCTAGTTTCCTTGTGGGGATTGGGCAGCTAGGTTTTTAGGAGGTATTTAAGTTATTTTTCACAGCAAATTTAGGACTTCTCTTTTGGCTTTTGAACGCGACTTTGCTAGGGTTTTTGAAGAACTTCTACTTCAAGGTGTTTTCGATCTTTATTATTTAATGAAGAACTTGATTATTTTTATTATGAACATGCGTAACTAACTCTCTTTTGCTAGGGTGAGGCCACGAGCCTTAGCAAGAATATGTAGTTTCTGTTCAATTTGCTTATGATTATATGCATGCAGGTTTTCGAATTATTCATCACTGGGTTAAACTATCTAAGTGTCTTGATGCTTGATCACCATTAGGATGTTTAGAAACGTAATTTGATGCAGTTTTGGTCGGAGGTCGGTCCCTGAACTTGACGAAGGCTTTTGTGATTAATATGTGCAAGTTCACTTAGGATGAATACCACGTCTTAAGGGTTGCATGGTTTTTCAAAAGGTTTCACAGAACTTAATGAGTCATGTATGTTTAGATTTGATCTGAATACCACAGACGGATTGCATGTGTGATATACGCTCTATGTTGGGGGTCCAAGTAGGCATATGTTAGGAATACCTAACCTTCGAAATATGCATGTATAGGTCATAAGTAATTGGGAGAACTATATAGAATTGTTAAGGTGCGGCGGATCCCTAGTGCTTTCTTAATTTGATTTCTAAAAACACAACTGTTTCTCTTGCCCTTAGCTTTAAGTTTGCATATTGCCTTATTTTATTAATTAAATTCGTTTTAAGTTAAGGTCTTAAAATCAAACATCTCAACTTTCTCTTTTACAGTAATTAATTAGAATTTGGTTGCTACGAGTTATTTAATAATCCCTGCGGAGAACGACCTTGCGGAATCATTTATACTACAATAACCTTGTCATTCTGCAAGTTTTGTAGGAGTTTTAACCCTGTTTGCGCAGGTACAAAAAGCCTATCAGAAGTCATTGATTTCGAAGATCCTGCTCAGCCCGGGGATTCTTGAGAATTCGAGCTCTCATCAATTCACAACTCCCTCTCCCCACTGGCTTTTGGTTAAAGAGAAGAGATGGCACTGAATCTTGGGTCGAATTCCAATTCGAGCGACTTTCTGACTTCTGCTTCCAATGTGGACGGTTGGGTCATGCCCTGAAAAGCTGTAAATTGGTTAAACTGATTATGGGCTGTGTTCGATCCGTGTCCTTTTCTGTTGTCGTCAATGGCCAACCAGGTAGAACTTTCAACCCTTCCAGAGGGATTCGTCAAGGTGATCCTTTGTCACCATATCTCTTCCTTTTTGTAAGTGAAGCTCTATCTCATATGATTCAAAAGGCTGTTGATACTAACTATTTGCAAGGGCTCAAATCAGTAAACAAGGACCAACTCTCTCCCACCTATTATTCGCTAATGATTCCTTATTCTTCCTCAAAGCCACGTATAGGAACAGCCACAATATGATGCACCTCTTAAATGCCTATTGCACAGCCTCTGGGCAGACCATAAGCTTGGCAAAATCCAGCATCTTTTTCAGCCGGAATACTCCTTTGGGGCTGAGAAGGAACATATGTTCTATATTTGGCATAAGGGCAGTTGATGATCTAGGGAAATATTTGGGACTACCACACATCTTGGGGCCGCGCAAAAGGGGAGGCAGTAGTATCGTACATCAAACATCGCATCCACCAAAAACTACAAGGCTGGAAGCAAAGTGTTTTATCGCAGGTGGGGCGTGAGATTATGATTAAAGCCATGGCTCTTGCTATCCCAACTTACCCCATGAATGTCTTCAAGTTACCTATCTCTTTATGTAGAGAAATCGATGCCTTGCTTGCCAAGTTTTGGTGGGGACAGAAGGAAGATGAAACTAAAGTTCATTGGGTTAGTTGGAAGTCTCTGGGCATATCAAAGTTGAGGGAGGTATGGGATTCTGGAGCTTGCAAGAGTTCAATCTAGCTCTGTTGGCAAAACAAAGCTGGAGGATCTTGGATGAACCTAATTCTCTGTGGGTTCGTGTGCTAAAAGGCAGATATTTCCCTAATGGAGATTTTAGAGATGCTTGTAAAGGGTGGTTGGGCCTCTTGGGCATGGGCTAGTATTCTAGATGGGCGGAACATCATCATGCAGGGTGCTCATCGCCAGGTATTGAATGGTTCATCAACTCGGATTTGGACAGATAATTGGATCCCTCATCTCCCGGGTAATCGACTCCAACCGGTTATGGGAGCGGACTTAAACTTGGATATGTATGTTGAAGATATTATTGATCACGAGAATGGCATTTGGAACCTTACTCCTATCCGTCACCTTATCTCTGCGGAGGAGGAAAATGCAATTCTCAACACTCCCTTTGGGAGTAAGGAGGCCAGTGACCGTCTTATTTGGCCAAATGAAAAGAATGGCCGGTACTCGGTAAGATCGGATACCACTGGTTACAGTCAAGAATTTCCAGACCCACCCTTATTCCCCATCTACCTCTTCCATGGCGCCCCCTAAATTATGGAAGCTCCTATGGAAAATTCAAGCCACACCAAAGATCCAAAATTTTATGTGGAGAGCTCTCCGTAACTACTTAGCTACCTATGAAAAATTGTTTAAAAGAAAAATTGGTCGGTCTCCTCTTTGCCAAATTTGCTCCACCACACCCAGAATCAACTGAGCACATTCTGTTACTTTGCCCATGGGTGCAGGGGGTTTGGTTCGGGGGCAACTTGAACTACAGAATCAACCACTTGGAAATCACCTCACTCTGGCATTGGCTCCATGATATTCTACTCTCCTACTCTAATCGCATCGTTGACCAGAATTGGCTTGCCACACGAATTGTTTTTACTTGCTGGAACATTTGGAAATCACGCTGCAAGGCTATCTTCGAACACAAAACTCCATCACCTCACTCTACCATTACTGCTACAAGGGTAGGGATCAACAATTTCATGGAAGCTGTTAAACTCTCTCGCTCTCCCCATAATACAGCCAATGAGAGAACTTCTACATCTCCAATATGCTGGAATCCGCCTAATGTTGGCATAATATAGGTTAATGTTGATGCCTCTTGGAACCATAATAATCGCCGGGCTGGTATTGGAGTAATTTTGCGCGACTCTTGCTGTAATTTCATTGCAGCCAAGGCCATCCCTTCCACTGCATCTTCGGCTCTAGAGGCGGAAGCCCAGGCTGTTCTTCATGGCTGTGAATTGGCTCATGCTCTCGCCTGTACAAGCGTGATAATTGAATCGGATTCGAGAGGTATCATACAATGTTTGAATGGGGATATTGCTAGGGGAGCGTGGGCAATTTATCCCATTTTGAATCGCATCAGAGAGCAGTAAACTCTTTTCCACTCGTGCAGATGGTCTTGGATCTCGCGTGTGGCCAATGAAGCGGCTGATTTAGTGGCGTCGCTAGCAATGGCAAGGATGAGCAATGAAGTTTGGGTCCACAGACCCCCATCCTCGCTAACTCATGTTATGAACAAGGATGGGCTGCCTTGTCCCCCCACGTGTAATCTGTTCTTCCCAAGCTAGTTAGAGTTGACAAACGGATTTTGTCCTTGTCTGATGTTTCTCTCCTCTTTTAGCTTACTTTTGTGATTGTACTGGCATCTCTTTGTCTGCTAGTGTTTGTTGGGGCACCATCCAGTTCCCTTTGTGGATTTGGCCCTCTGTTGATGTTGTTCTGTTTGCGGTTTCTCTGCTGATTATGAAGGCATCTTTTCGTCCAAAAAAAAATTAAAAAAATACAAAGGTAATACAACCACATCTGATTGCCGTTATATGTCTTCCTATTGCCCTCTTATTGCTGCCATATCACTTTTTTTACCTATGTATTGGCAATTATAAAGTTAAAATTGGACATCAGGTGTACGTTCTGTCATCTAATTGCCGTTATATTGTCTTTCTATTGCTTCCTTATTACTGGCATATCAATTTTTTCATCTATGTATTGGCAATTATAAAGTTTAAGATGAATATCAAGTTTACGTATTGTCATCTGATTGCTGTTATATTGTTTTCATATTGCTCTGTTATTGTTGCCATATCAATTTTTCAACACTGTCTTGGAAATTATAAAGTTGAAGTTGGACATCAGATTTACATAGTGTTATCTGTTGTCTGCCGCGCAAATCTCACAGCCTGGAGTTCCGGGCCGAGGGGATGTGCGTGGACACGCGGCTTCTGTTTTTGGGTGCGGTGCGGTTGTGCGCGGGCGTGCCAGACGGTCTACCGTGCGTCGAGGTGTGGTTTGGATGGAAGTGGTGAAATGGTGCGCCTGTTTGGACTTGACTTTTAACCAAACGATTGTGGCCGAGAGAGGAACTAATCTCGGCCGTCAGGGTCACGGCCTGAGCTACAAGGCCGTTTAAACGGGGTGTTGATGGTGGTTTTAGGGCAGTGCTCCGGCGCGCTGCTCAGTGAGCGGCGGTCGTATGATATATGGGGTGAATGAGCGAATAACAGAGATGGTGCTCCGGCGCCTTGAAAGTCAAGGGTCGTATGATATATTGATGAATGGATTTTCCTTACAAACTAACACTACTCCTAGGAAAGCAAGTAAAGATATTGAAAGTGCATTACAGGAAAATATAAGTTGCTCCGTGGGAGGCTTTGGTTTGGTGTTTGAACCCTTTGAATGTAGCTTGAGCCTTGTATTTATAGGAAGAGTTCCTGGAGGAGTAATCGAGGCTTGAAATCTGCATGGTGGAGCCTGATCAGAGCAAGTGGGTAGTCCAATCGACATTTGGGATCGTGAAGCATGGTGGTGTGACCCCATGAATCCCGGTGAATCTCGGCCGCCGTCCTAATCGTGGTTTCTGCGCAACTGGCCGTGGGGACGCATTTATTGTTCTGATAGTTAGTCACCCAATCTCTCAAGCTGCAAGAATTCTTGTGAGAATGTCCGCGTCTAATCACTCTGTTTTCTGTCGCCAAATCCAGACTTCAGTCACCTTCCCACCTTCCCTCGTGCACTAAATGCCTATTCTTGGCCAGTGGGTTTGCTGCAATAAACAGAGGCACTATTTCATTAAATGAAGCGTGGGACCCTGCTGCCACTTGATGATCTGATTTTAATATCTTTGGCCGTGATTTTTGTTCGGCCTCGGCCTCGGCCTATAATCGAGGTCGAGATGATCGTGCCTTAGCAACTTTTCTTCTGTCTTCAGGAAGGCCAGGTATCTCGGCGAAACGCCGCGTTTTGGTTCCATGAATAAGTACTAGGGCCGAGAAAATGAGCTCCCTCGGCCAGTTTCCTGGCCGTGATTGATTAGGTACAAACATCTGTTTGTCGTTATATTGTCTTCCTAGCTTTCTTATTGCTGCCATATCACTTTTTATGAAGCAGACCCAGAGTAAATAATGTGAGAAAGAAAGCAGCAAAAAAAGAAACAGAATACAAACACCTATGAGTATACACCAACCATATTTCAGTTCTTTCCAACATATCAGTAAGTGGTCTCATAACATTTCCAGATTCATTAGCATAGTGTTTCCCTCTTTTCGGCCGGGTAGGCCGATTGAAGGAGTTTTTGGTCCTTCTTCTTTTTTGAGTGCGGGGCGTGCCACCACCAAGCCCGAATTTGGGCTCTTGAATGGAATGTGAGTAGATGGATGTGTTGCGTCCGAGATCTGACTTTAATCAAACGATTGTTCGGCCGAAGCAAGGAACCTCCTCACGGCTAGGTTCTTTCACTACCTCAGAGTCAAGGCTTTATGTGAGCAACCAAATGATGTGGAGTGGGTGGAGATGAAGATTGAAGGTGAAATGTAATGAAACGAAGAACACGTGCGTAACGTAAAAGGTTGCTTGAATTTAAATATAATTAAAAAAGACAAGTGCGGAAAGTAAAGTGCTTAAAAATAAATAATTTAAAGACAAGTGCGGAAAGATAAAGTGCTTAAAAATAAATAATTTTAAAGACGATTGCGTAATTAAATTGCCTATATTAAATAATTTAAAGACGAGTGCGTAAAGTAAATTGCATAAATTAAATATTGAAATGCGAGTGCGTAAAGTAAAGGGCGGAAAGTAAACTAGATTACGAAGAACAGTAAAGATAACATGAATTGAAATTATTGTAATTGAAATAGAATTGAAAAACAAGAACAAGAATGTAAAAGCATAATTGAAATCTATGGAAACTAGAGCGGAAAAAATAAGAACTAGGCTATGGCTACATTATGCTACTCCTAGGATAGAAATTGTAGAGAATGTAAAATGACAAGTTGTGTGTTGTGTCGGGGGTCCTTCTCTCTTCCATAAGCTTGGTATTTATAGGGGCTTCGGTGCGTCTCAATTTGGTCGGTTATCAATTAGCCTTCAAATCAATCATAATTGCTCCAGAATATCTTCAATCCCTTGTCTCATGCATGTGATTTAATATGAGTAATAATATTTGATTTGATTTTCCTTCCATCTTGAGCTCTCCCATAATAACTTCGGTTGACCATCAATCTGGCATAATTCCTTCTGTATTTGAATTGTAACCTATGAGAAAATCCTCCTACGGATTATCTCTCTCCTTATTTAAACATTGGCTGATTTCATGTATTCGGCCGCTTTTAGTCATTCGATCGTATCTACCCTTTCGGCCGCTTTTAGTCATTCGACCGTATCTACACTTTCGGCCGCTTTTAGTCATTCGACCGTATCTACACTTTCGGCCGCATATAGGCTTTCGACCACTTTTATGCTCTCGGCCGTATTGATATGCTCGACCAGATTAATGTATGCAACCACATGTAGATATTCGGCCACCTTTATGATTTTGGGCTTCTATCCGACCTTATTGATTAGGCCCACTGATTGGGCCCAATGTTAATTTAATTGTCGTATCTTGGGCCTGACCCGGTCAAATTTAATTGTCGGATCTTGGGCCTGACCCGGTCAAATTTCAACCAGGCCCAACATTGCCCCCCAGTTTTTATGAATTTTGTCGCAAGCTAAGTTTATGAAAACTTAAATTTAGTTTCTTCTTCTTCTTCTTCTTAACGAAACCATGGCCGGTTCAGAACTTTAACTCTCAGATCGCCTATAGATGATCTTGAACTTTTAAACTATTATTTCCGTATTATTGCCAAAGCAATCCGGCTGTGATAGTTTAATTAACTATTTTCATGCGACTGCACTCTTCCTTCTTTGAGTACAAATATTGTCTTCTGTGGCCGTTATTGATCGGCCCAATTTTATTACTAGTTTTTTTTAGAACTAGCGAACCATTGATTGGTCCTCTTGCCAAACATGCTGCTTCTCTTATTTGAACCAAAGTAACCACTAAACAAAATTAGCCACAACAATTGACTATATAATGGCAAGATATTTGTGGGCATCTACCCTAATTAATATGATCAACCTCCTTTTGGTTCAAATAAGAAAGTAAATGTACCTTTCTTTTCTTCTCCTCATGACTTAAGATAAAATATGTGATACCCATATTTAACCATTAATTGGCTAGGGCAAAATGAGACTCTTCCCATTTGTTCACGTCAATTTTCTTGGAGATTCTTATAATTAGCCATTAATTGGCTTTTAATAATTATTCACGCCAATGTGAAGCTGGCCATGAATTAGAGATTTTTATAATTAGCCATTAATTGGCTTTAAATAATTGTTCACGTCAATGTTAAAGCTGGCCATTGAATTGGCCCAAAACTTTATAAGGCTCCCTATTATTCCCAAAAGGAAAGGAAGAATATATATATATATATATTAATAAGATTCTTCAAGTCAGCCATTAATTGGCTAGAATCATGGAGAAATATTATGGGCAGGTGACTTCTCCCTCTTGCTTTATGAAGCCACGTAAAATGAATGCAATCTCCTTCTTCTACTTGCTCAAATAAAACTTGGTTGTTATGGGAAAGTATTTTATGCCATGTAAAAAATTCTTTCTTTACTTTTCTTCAAAGCAACACAAATATTCTCCCAGTCAAACTAGGATTCCCTCCTTCTTCTATATAAACCTCAGTGTACTAATCAATGAAGTATCTCACCATTGTAAGCACCAAAAGAGTCTTCGGCTATTCTCAAGGGTAAGCCACTTCTATCATCTCTTCTTCAGTTTCGTGTACACACATATATATTTATATATAGAAATTATGTTTCCTTACTCACTATTTTTCCTTTGCTTTTCTGGCACACAATCAAGATTTGGAAGACCACGCGCCGTTCAAGATTGTCTCTCAAATTCGTGAGTTTTCAATTTCGGCATAATACTTTGTTAAGGTATTTACCGTTGCTCTATATATGCATAAATATATATTCCCTAGCCACACGAATATTGGCTTGTTAACACACACGGCCATCTGAATTTTTGTCGCTGCAAGGCCATTAAGACTGTTTTGGCCGCAAGGCCACCCAGTTGCCTTTCTTCTTCTTCGCATGCACATGGCCATTTGAATTATTTTGTGGCTGCAAAGCCATGAAGATTGTTTTGGCCGCAAGGCCATCTAGCTGGCCTCCTTTATTTATTTTTTAACATGCATGCGGTTTTGACCAATTTGGCCCAAAAGGCCATTCACTTTGGTCGTGGGGTTATTTATTTAACCTAGCATGTAAGGCCAAATTATATATTTATATATATATAATAAAAATTTAATATTACTAACAAATAATATTTTGCAGATTATTAACCTCCTACCTTATTGTCGTTCTTCCATGTCTCCTGAAGAAGCAAGAGAGTACAACAATATCTTGGTTGACGCCCTTAATGAAGATGAGACCGCTTTCTCCAACGACTTTTATGATTTTGCGCCGGTGCCTACCACTCCACGCAACATGGTTCTTGGCCCCTATTTCTACGGCCGTATGCCCAGCTCTGTTGTTAAAGTTATGCGACCGCAACAAAAGACATTTGTTTTCGGAAAATACCTTAATTGGCAAGGTTGGGATCGGCCCAAGCTTATGAGGGGTTGGCCTACTTCAGGGCCAGAAAAATGGAACAAGTGGCTTGATCGATTGTCAAGCTTGTGCAATGCGCAATGGAGGGAGGAGGGCATCTACGATGCAATCATGCTTTGTAAGTCCAGTTTCATATGTGACCGTAATCTTGTCGCAGCCGGTCTTTGTTTCTGGTCACCTTCTACCAATACCATGAAGTTAAGATTTGGGATGATGACCCCAACTCTTCTTGACTTAGCTGCCATGGCAGGTTTTCGACCATGTGGTGGTGAAGTAAGTGCTTTATCTCCATCAAAATGTGAGGTTGATTTTGGTTTTACCAAGAAGAACAAAAAGCTACAAAGTTTTCATGGAAGCTAATGCTCAAGAAACAGGGCCACTCACACATAAAGAACATACAGCTTTTCTCATGATTTGGCTATGCAAATATGTCTTCTGCATGGCGTCGGGACAAGTTACCTTAGAAGTTCAACCTTTGGCAGAAGCACTAGCAAAAGGCCATCGGTTGGCCCTTGGGCCAATGGTGTTGGCGTATTTATACCGAGGTCTCTACAATATGGTGTCACTCAACCCAATGAATTGCAATACCACAGGGCCGATTTGGTTGTTTCAATTGTGGCTTCAAGTATACTTTCCAGAAGTACGGCCAGCTCATGATCTATTTGCTCCTAATTCTCTTATTGGAGTAAATCTTTTGTCTCTTCCACTTTCCGGCCTCAAGTCGAAGATTACTTTAGAATTTTATAAACTGTGAAGGCCGCTCCCCAGACGAATTTTCTGTTTGTCTAGACCGAGAATTTCCATCTTATCTTGGGCTGAAACTAAGTTCTCCTTCCCCAGCCGATAACGGCCGAGATGCCTTTCGTAGAAGCCTTTGGGCTAGCATTTTTTGAGTAGAGACTTACACCTTGGCCTGTCAGTGGGTACGCATGCCAACTACCCATGCGGGGTTGAGGTTTATTTTCCTTCTGCAACCGGTCGTCAATTGGGTTTTACTCAAGCTATCCCTCTTCCGATCACAGAGTCTTGCAATATGGGCACATCCCACAGAGCTAAGTTCAAAACAAAAGCTGAATGCAATGTAGTTTCTACAGACAGCAAGAAAGTGCGAACAGCCTTTAACATGCATATTCGGGATGCCAACTTTAATTCCACGACCCACTTTGATACTTGGTGGAAACACGTCACCCGTGACTGGTTTACATCGGCTGCGGATATTGTTTTTGCCAAGCTTTTTCAGAAATGGCCGTCGACAATTAAGGATGCTACGTCCTGCAACTCGGTCAGCGAAACAGGTATGTGCTATTCATGGCTGCAAGATTGATTTTCAACTTCATATAATATAATGATTTCCAATTTTTACTGCAGGTAACGTGGCCAAAGAGATCAGTTCTGCTTCACCAGCATTACCAAAGAAAAAACTGCTCTCTCAAGCGAAACCATTCAACCATGATGGTAACGTCCTCACTTCTCTCAAAGCATTTTGTTCTCAAGCTTTGTAATCATTTTCATGATTTGGATTTAAACCAGGAGGTTCATCCGGCCATGGTCAGGCCGCTTTCGGCCAAGCCTAAAGCAGTCTCAAGGCCTAAATCTCTTGTCATTCGCAGTATGTCACTATCGCTTCTCCCCTAACTTCTTCCTTGGCTGTGCAATAACATCATGATTTTGCTTGACTTGTAGCTGGCCGAAAAACTAGCATGACGTACGAGTCAAGTAATGATGAAGATGATGAAGAAATAGCAAAGCAAATCCAACAAAACGGGCCAAGAAAGATCCCATTGTTGAGGTACTCTCACTAAAGAATTATGTTATCGTTTTTATAATATTCTTGCACGGGCTAACCATTATTTTTGTAGGATCTACCTGACCTTTCCTCTCCCGGGCATTCTCAAGAAATCATAGGCTTTGAGACCGAAATCAATTTGATTTGCCGGTCGATAACACTATCATAGCTGAGATTAATGAGGCCGTTGTTGCGGCCTTAGCTGATGGCCACCCAGCAAACATGTCTCCCCTTTCAATGTGGTTGAAATAGTTAAGGATACAACGCAGGTAGATTTTTCTTAATCAAACCTCCTCCTTTATCCCTTAGGATGCTCACCCTCGATTTTTTCGGCAGGAAATTAACGTTGGGACTTCAAAAACTATAGCTTCATCACAGACTCCAGTCGAAGTTGAATTTTCTCTACCTATTCAAGACACTAGTGCGCATGAAACGAGTGTTCTGCAGCATAAAAAGGTACTTGTTTTAAAATATATTATATATATTATGTGAATGCTTGACGGCCATCATGTTGCTCATGTTATGCACCTTTGGCAGGAAACACTCCCCTCAGCGACTATATTGGAATCACTTCAAGGCATGAGAGATTACTTGGCTGCAGCAAAGGCCGCTACCACTTCTTCAACAACTCCTCCTAAATATTGCGGCCAAAGCGACCGTCCAAACTATTCTTGACAAAGACTATGCCGATTTAGCTAATAAGGCTCAACATGCTCGTCTTTGCTCGTCCATTCAAAGTCTCCTTGATGCCCATTTTTTCCCAACTGAGGACGAATCCACAATCAAAGGTTTCATGAAGCAATTAGCTGAGGGCATCCAGGCCTACAACCAAGCTGTGATGGAGTACAATGCTGGCCAAGCCTTGACTGAAAAGATTCAATCAACCAACCATATTTTGCAAGCCTACCTACATGTCTGCCAAGAGGGAAAAGAAGAACTGGACAAGCTAGAAGAGGAGCAGAAAAAGATTGAGGCCAGAAAATCAACCATCCTTGCC
>BJCG01003186.1:0-41417 GCA_005406145.1 Prunus yedoensis | reverse complement strand
CCCAGATCCGAAACAGCCATGCCGATGCCCTATCACGATTGGCCTCAGCAATTGATGACGCGGTCGGTCGCCACGTACCGATCGAAATCCTCGCTCAACGCAGCAACTGCAGTGTTAGTGTCAACTTCATAAACTCCTACCTTCCTTGTCCGCTCACTACCACATTGTTGATTATTATTGGCAAGCAAATCAAATTGATCAAACGCTTCTTGAGGTGTCTTCTCCATCAATGCACCTCCACACGCAGAGTTAACCATTTGTTTGTTTGCAGTCGTAAGTCCTTCATAAAAGAGGTGCATCTGCATCCAATCAATAATGCCATGATGAGGGCATTTTTGCAGCAACTCTCTAAATCTCTCCCAAGCTTCATAGAATGGCTCATGCTCTCCTTGACTAAAATGCATGATATCTCTCCTAAGCTGATTCGTTTTTTGCGCAGGGAAGAATTTCTGGAGAAATTTTTGAGCTATTCCCTCCCATGAATTAATGGATTCAGCTGGTAGTGAGTGAAGCCAAGCTTTGGCTCTATCCTTTAATGAAACGGGAACAATTTCAGCCTAACCACTTCATCAGAGACATTTAGGATCTTGATCGTGCCACAAATGTCGAAAAAGTCCCGAATATGCATGTTAGGATCTTCGTTCGACTTTCCATAGAAAGATGGTAACAAGTGAATCATTCCAGACTTGAGTTCAAATGAATTTGCTTCAACTGCTGGTACTACAATACACGATGGAGTGTTGGAAAGAGTTGGGATGGAGTACTCCTTCATAGCTCGAACAAATTATACTCGCAAGTGCACAAGGTCAATCGTAATATAGCATGGCAAATACGAGGTCATTCCCACGAGGATTGAGTTCAACTTCCAATTAGTCTAACCTAATTTCCTTCACAAAATACTCTAACTACTCTAATTATATAAACAAGAAATTAAACACGTAGCATACTCACGTAAACACAAAAGGGGTTTTTGAAAGAATGATTTAATTAACACGAAATTAAAAGACAAAATAAGCAGAAAGTCACGAAACACAAGGATGAGAAATTCAAATTGATAAAAGCACTAGGACAATGAATTCACACTAGTAATCCAATCTAGCCTCTTATTCACCTACCTATTTCCTAACCATTTGATGTCGCCGCTTAGTTTTCCTTTTTCATGAATTACCTATGGTATTTAGGCTAACTCGTATATTCCTACATGCAATTCGCCTATGGAATTTAGGTCAAATATCAACACATAGAAACTCATTAAGATCAATGAAAACCTCGAACAAGCATGTAAACCCTAGGAGTATGGTATTTACCCTAGACGAATTACAAATCCTAATCACATGAAGCAAGCCTCAAATTAAGTACGGTATTTACTCTAATTTGCATCCGATTACTCAATTAAAAGTCTAGATGGTGATCAAGCATCAAGATAATCAACCAAGTTAATAAGCACAGTGATTAAGAATCCAACATCAAACGGCAATCAATAGATAGGTAAAATAAGAAAACTAGATTATCATACTAGGGCTACATCATGCCCTAGCAAAGGAAATTAGTACTCATAAACTTAGAATTCGACATAAACCAAAAACATAAGAAAAAAACAATAAAACTTAGCCAATGGTGGAACTCTTCGGCGTCTCCAATTTCTCCAAGTCTTCGCGTCCCCTTAAGAAGTTGTTTCTCATGCTTATAAATAAGACACACCCACATCTATTCTTACCCTAGCTGGGCTTTTACAGCAGCCCAACAATAAAGAAAAAACCTAATTAAAACATAAATCCAAAATGGGTAAGTACTTGACTCCTCTTCCTACTTGGACTGGGATAACATGTCAGTCACTTTGCTTGCACGTTTGGGGCTGTTCCTCCTCCAAGAAAAATCAGGAAAAATATTTAAATTGTCGATTTTTGTCCTTATCTTTCCATCCATATATCGCACGCCTTGAGGAAAATCAGGAAAGTCTTCAAATGGTCATTCTTCCACAGCAGCACAGTTTTGACGGGATTGCATCTTATGCTGACTTAACTTCAAAGACTGCTCTCATTGGCTGCTCCGAAAATTCTAGAAACATTCCACAATCATCTTCAAGATCTTAGCTTTCATCTCCAATCGGTCTTGTACTAAAACTCCACCAAAAAGTCGTATTTTCATTGAAAACAAATTACTTGCTCTGGAAAGCTGAAAATTGAGAAATAAAGTACTAAGTCATTTTTAAAACCAAATTCTCCTACAAAAACTGAGTATAAAGAGTACATAAATATGTAATTTTATGGGCTTATCAAATACCCACAACTTAGATTTTGCTAGTCCTCGAGCAAAACAAAACAAAAAATAAAAACAAAATAACAAAGACTCAACGCAAACAAACGATCGACTAACTTCCCAATATTAATCTCAGAGATAATCACCAACCGTTAGCTAACTTCCAAGAAATAAGCAACAATAACTCAAGACATTATCAAAGGGTTAACCAAACTTTTATTGAACAACTTGGATGTAGTGTGTGAAATAGCCAACATTAATACAACCCACGACTTAAGCTTCACACAAGTTAAATAATCAAATAAGAACAAGCTTCAACTTCAAATCTCATCAAGGATGTTCACTCCAATAAAAGCACTCGAACTTTGACTGGTTATTGTCACTCATAATATGTGAGAGGAATCAAAGCAATAGGATGTACTCACATAATTGAAATAAAGGCACATGACATAGATAAAAGATCTCATGGAAAGATATCGCATACTTGAAAATATTTAAAACCATCCAACTATAGTACTTCCACACCTATTCTCCACATGAGGAACCACACTTCTCCTTGGATCAAGTAGGACTTTCACTAAGGTTGTAATGGGGCTTAGGGTGATGGGTGAAACAAGAAAGATATAGATGAACAAATTCTAAGGAATTCATAGAGCTTTCCATGAAAGTTATAACATCTTGCACTTTGAGCACGAAACTTCATACTGATACTATCTTGAATTTTCTTTTTTTTCTTTTTATTTTTTTTTCACAATTTTTTTTTTTTTCCTAACTCCATTAGCTTTCTAATCAACCCATGTAGCAAGTGTTAGGCCAATGACTCCCAAGCTAGATAGCTTTAGGGCATTAAATGTAAAACACCTCCTAGGGCTTAATAACTCGAGTTGAAAAGGCTTCGAAATTAGTTTTTTTTTTTTTTTTTTGGGTAAAATAAGATCCTTTACTTTCCACATGATTGAAAAAGTGCAATTTTCCCCTAACAACGAAAATACTCTACAAAACTCCTTAGAAGGGTGTAGGATAAACATATGATAGATTAAGGTGAGGAGAATTGGGTAAAGAATGAAAAGGCTTACATAAAAGGCACAAGGGGGTTAACTAGGGATAAAAGTGATACGGGTTGGCTAGAAAGGCTCAAACGAAAGAAACAAGGCCTATATCACTTCCTAGAATCCATGTGGTTCACGAAGTATGCCTCAAATAGATAATGAAAGTAGTTCTAGCAAACAATTTAAACATCCTCAAGTACTTGACCAAAACAAAGAATAATGAGATCACAACGACGTAGACAAGAAAATTATAGAATATCGTATAACACTCAAGAAAAGAAGCATAGGCTCAAAAATTCACATAAGGGTTATATAAGTTTACACTAGCTCTCATTTAGCCATTTAAAGCATGTGAAATCCCCAATCGAAACTCATATTAATGTGGCTATGTGCATAAGGATTTCCCAAGTCTAATCACAAGAATAAGGCTAACACAAAGATAATGTAAAGAATTATTGTCGTGCTCACATTTCTTGAAAGTTAATTGCAAAATAAAACTAAAAGTTGAAAGGAATTGAAAGTCAATAAACAAAACTGCATTTCTGACCCAGGCGCAAAGAATTACACATATCTCACAAAATACTTGGCCAAAGTTCATGTTCTTTATATGGTTGGATTCAGAACGAAAAAACGAAGAATGTAACACGGGCCAAAATACAAAAACAGCAGCAGACAAGAACAGAATTGAAAACAAAGACAGAGGACTGCTGCAAGCATTATGAAACCAATGAACTCAATCACCCACAACTTAAAACAAACATTGTCCTCAATGTTTAAAACAAAGAAAACTAAGTCATGCAAAATCAATTAAAGAGAGAGAGAGGGTGAGAACTTCCCGGGTTTGTGAAGGTGTATGGATGAGCAAAGCGTAGAATATGTCGAAGTGAGAATAGACAATGCGACGAACGTAAACACCCACAACTTGCTTCTTGGAATGTCATAGACCCGTAATAGCTCCTAAAAGTCTCGGAATGCGATGAAATTGGAAGGCCTTTGAGCTGGATATGTAATCATAAAAATCTGGAAATCCGACTTTTAGTGACGAAAAATCTGATGAACACCGCTGCTAAAACATCTTTGGTGACGAAAAATCCGATGAACACCGTCGCTAAAACCTCTTTGGTGACGAAAAATCTTCAAATTCTGGGCAAAACAGCAGCTGCCTTTTTTTTGTGTTTTAGGTCCTTTTTTGAGCTTCAAATCGTCCTAAAACATAATGTAGGCCACCAGAGACCCCCAAACCTGGTCCAAAACATCATATTAACCATTCTAAACACGTCGGTGGCTTCAGATTTACCTGAAAAACAACAAAAATACATTAGGCAGAAATTTTGATTTTGACCAAAATAAGAACCTACTAAGCTATTTCGCTATTTTCTGGCATTTAACTTCAACCATTGACCAAAAAAAACTACTGTAACACATCTGAAACGTGCTGCACACATCCTAGGGCTAGAAAAATGCGAATTTGTTTCTTTGGAACACAAAATCCTATGTTTGATGATGCAAAACTTAACAAAAACAACAAAAACAAAAACATGAAAAATGCAAGAGAAATAACAGAGAAACTAAAGACAAAAACAAATGAAAACAAAGGTGAGAATGCTTGGGTTGCCTCCCAAGAAGTGCTTAGGTTATAGTCGTGAGCTAGACTTTGATGCATGGAGACTAGATAGAATCTGCCGGCTCACTCAAAGGGAGTGAGGTCTTCTCTATTTCAAAGGGTGACTCGAGGTAAGGCTTCAAGCGATGGCCATTCACTTTGAAGGTCGACCCATCTTTAATATTCTGAATTTCAACGGCACCATGTGGAAAGACTTGCAATATAAGGAAGGGTCCATACCATCGTGACTTAAGCTTGCCAGGGAAGAGTTTTAGCCTTGAGTTAAAGAGTAAAACCTTCTGACCAGGATGAAACTCCTTACGTAGTATGGACTGATCATGAAACAACTTCGTCTTCTCCATATATCGCACGCCTTGAGGAAAAATCAGGAAAGTCTTCAAATGGTCATTCTTCCACAGCAGCACAGTTTTGACGGGATTGCATCTTATGCTGACTTAACTTCAAAGACTGCTCTCATTGGCTGCTCCGAAAATTCTAGAAAAATTCCACAATCATCTTCAAGATCTTAGCTTTCATCTCCAATCGGTCTTGTACTAAAACTCCACCAAAAAGTCGTATTTTCATTGAAAACAAATTACTTGCTCTGGAAAGCTGAAAATTGAGAAAATAAAGTACTAAGTCATTTTTAAACCAAATTCTCCTACAAAAACTGAGTATAAAGAGTACATAAATATGTAATTTTATGGGCTTATCACGTATCAGGTTCAGCAGATCCCCAGATCCGAGAACAGCCATGTCGATGCCCTATCACGATTGGCCTCAGCAATTGATGACGCGGTCGGTCGCCACGTACCGATCGAAATCCTCGCTCAACGCAGCACCGCCGAAGCTGAGATACATGCCGTTCGGCAGGACCCAAGCTGGATGGATCCAATATACGCTTACCTCTCAAGCGGAACGCTGCCAGACGACAAAACTGAGGCCAAGACTCTCCGCCGCCGATCGGCACGCTACTTAATCTTGAATCAAATCCTCTATCGGCGTGGCCATTCCTTGCCGTTGCTTCGGTGCATGACCCCGCAGCAGGGAAACTACGTCTTACGAGAGATTCACGAAGGAGCTTGCGGGGACCATTCTGGCGCTCGATCTCTGGCCTTCAAGACCATTCGGCAGGGGTACTATTGGCCGACTCTCCATGCTGATGCCACCACACTCGTCCTAAAGTGTGATCAATGCCAACGTTTCGGCTCTGTTCCAAAACTACCTGCCGAACCACTTACTCTGATTGTCAGCCCATGGCCCTTCGCTCAATGGGGTTTAGATCTCATCGGCCCCATGCCCCAAGCAACGGGACAGCTCAAGTACGCCATTGTCGCTGTCGACTATTTCACAAAATGGACCGAAGCCGAAGCCTTGGCAACTATCACTGCAGCGAGAGTTGAGCATTTCGTTTGGAAGAACATCATTTGTCGATTTGGTCTCCCAAACGCAATCATCACCGACAACGGAAAACAGTTCGACTCCTCTCAGTTCCGGCACCTCTGCCACCGGTTCGGCATCAACTTGTTCTTCGCATCTCCAGCACATCCACAATCGAACGGCCAAGTTGAAGCCATCAACAAGATCATCAAGAAGACACTGAAGAAGAAACTCGGGGCAGCAAAGGGAGCCTGGCCCGATTTACTCCCAGAAGCGTTATGGGCCATCAACACCTCCTACCGACGATCGACTGGCGAAACCCCCTTTTCCCTTGCCTTCGGTATCGAAGCTGTTGTCCCAGTCGAGATCAACGCACCCTCGTGCCGAACGGCATCTTACAAGCCAGAGCGAAACGAAACCTTGCTCACGCTCAACCTGGACCTCATCGATGAACACCGTTCCCAGGCTCAGCTTCGGAACGCTGCTTACAAACAGAGGACCTCTCGCTACTACGACTCGCGCGTCAGACGCCGATCGCTGAAAGTGGGGGACTGGGTCTTGCGCACAGTCTCTCTCGCCACCAAGGACCCCAACGAAGGCACCCTTGGCCCTTCTTGGGAAGGCCCCTATGAGGTCGTTACCGTCTGCCGACCCGGAACTTACCGATTGCGTGGTACCGACGGTCAAACCCTCGGCCACCCTTGGAACATAGAGCATCTCAAATACTACTACAAGTGATCGCACCTTCGGTCTTCACCTTCGGTATTCACCTTCGGTCTTCACCTTCGGTATTCACCTTCGGTCATCACCTTTGTACAAGTAATCGAGCCCTCGGTTGTCGTCTTCGGTCGTAATATTTGTAACCGGTTTATTTCAATACACTCTCTATTCTATACATACGGCATCACCATACAGCAGTATTATATCAAGAATATTCTACATACGGCATGCACACATACAGAATAACGGAGATAAACAGATAAAAATTAAGAATATTCTACATACGGCATGCACACATACAGAATAACGAAGCAAAAATTAACATATATAAACTTGCCACGAAGGGCAAACTGTATCAACAACATGCCGTTCGGCATATTTTCAAAAATATTGTTTATACATCTCCCAAAATGACAATAAAAATTCTAGTCTAAGGGGCAGAAGGTTCGGCATCAGCGGCCACACCAGCAGGCTCGGGATCGGCAGCAATAGGCTCGGCACTGGTCGAGGCCACCACATTCGGTGCAGGATGACTATCGTCCTCATCACTGCTAGACTCGGTATCATCAGCTTCCTCGGGCTCGGCATCTCTTCGGTCACCCCTTCCGGCAATGGCGGCGGATCCCGAAGGAAGTTCATGTTCAGCTTCTTATCTGCGTTGTACCGCTTGAATCGGTACAGCAGGTCATCACACTGCTCCATGACCTCTTTGTCCAGCATCAGCGTGAACTCCTCCGTGGAACGGTAGTCAGCAACGGCCTTCACCTTCGCATCCTCTACCTCCTTCATATGCGACCGCTCGGCCGCATCCATAGCCACCTCCACTGCTGCCTTGGCCTCCTGAGCAGCCACTACCTCCAACTCGGCCGCCGCAAGCTTAGACGCCAGCTCAGCAATCTTGGCCGCATTTTCCTCGGCACGCCGATTAGCCTCCTGCAGCATCTTTCCGGCATCAGCGATCTTCGACCGGCCCTCGTCGAACTTCTTCTGGTACCGTTCAGCAGCGTTCACAGCTCGCTTGGCGCAGAGCCACATCTCCATATCAGCCTGCGCACATTCAAAATTTAGTACAGGCCGAACCCACAAACACTTGGGCACAAATTCAAACTTCTACACTTACCGCTGCTTGGAGTCGGAAGGCACGGCCGGTTTGTTCACGCAACGTCTTCGTCGACAGTTGCTCCAACTCAGAAAGCTCCATCTGCGCGCCATCAATCATACAATTGATGAACGGCACCGCCTTCCGAGGGCAGGCTATGTTGACCGGCCCCTCCTCTCCCTCTTCTTCATCATCAGGGATCAGCACCGACGTCCCCTCGGTCGGACCCCTAGGCCATTTCGGCAACGGCGTTGCATCGAGAGCACCCTCGATCATTCTTTTGCACGTCACCTGGAGATGGACCTCCCGAATGGCTTCTGCTTCGGCCGCCTTCTTCTCCCGGCGGCGATCAGCCACCGTCTGGTCATCCGCTGCCGTCTTCTTCTTCGGCCTGGGGGACTGACCCTTCTTCTGCTTCGGCGCCCCCTGCCCCTCTAACCGCCTCCTTGTCGCTCACTCATCGGGCGCCCACCTGCCACTGCAATAAACCAAAGTCAGAAAGGAAACGGTAATTAAGCAAAAAGACAAGTTACACCTGCCGAACGGCATCTCTTACTCTGTCTTGCTTCTTCTTCCTCTTCCTCCTTCACCCTCCGATCGTGTTCAGCCCTTCCGATCAGACCTGCCTTGAACAGATTCCGGAAGTAGAGCAGCTCCTTAAAAAAGCGGTCTTCTTCGGCAATCTTTACTCGCACCCGCTCTATCGCCTCTACCTCTCGGATCGGTGCGGCCGGCCGTTTCAAGGACACTGCAACCAGAATGCAAACGGTCAGTCAAAAAAAAAAAAAAAAAAAAAAAAAAAAAACCCAACAAACACCCCTGCCGAACGGCAGGTCCTATCCTACCGACTGTTTGGAAGGTCGTTGGAATTCGCCTCTCGACGATTACTCCTGGTGCCTATTCCCAGTCACCGGACACAATTACTCGACGCTTACCGCCACGTCTTCTGGGAGCTCGGCACCCCAATTCACAAGTGTCCACGCTGCCCTGCCGATAGACAGTTGGACTGCACCCACCCCCCATTATCAGCACTCTTTGCCCTCGTCACACTATACAGTTGGGCAAACTGTTCGTAGCTCGGCTCCCCCTCGCCAGCCAGGCTGAACGCTGTGATCGTCCCAAGCAACGTAATCCAAAAGTTTGGATTGTACTGGCCTGGTGCGTACCCGATCGCAGCCAAAATCTTCTGCACCGAATGTCTCAGCGGTAGCCGAAGCCTATGCTTAAACACATCGGTGAAGAAGACTACGGCCCTTGTCATTATCACTGAGCGACTCTAAGGGCCCGGAATTCGCATCCCTACCGATTCCGGATATTAACTCAGCCCGAATCCTCGCTAGCTCTGCCTCGGTCAGTGTGTTCGGCTCTAACTCATCTACTCCGAACAAAGGTTCCGTGGGCTTCGCCTTTGGAATCCGTTGCTTACCCTTAACAACCCTCAGCACCCCCTGCCCTGGGGCAGCAACAGACACAAACACCCTCTTCGGCCTCATGACCCGAAGTCGAAGCCTCACCACCTTCAGCCACTCTCGTTGAAGTGGCTCCAGCCTCGGTACGCACTCCAGCCCCCTCCACTATCTCACAGCCTGAAGAGCTCCCAGAATCGGCTCTCTCACTCCCCTCGGCCGACCTCCCCGAGGACGAGTCGTCCTCAAATGCCCTCGGACTACGCCTACCCTCGGATTCGGTATCTGACATCTACAAACACAAACGAAGGACAACTAAGTGCTATGCTAGAATCAAATTCCTATTCTACCACCTAAACACCCATGTTCATACTCGTTCATACTTGTTCATTGCTTTATTCAAACGAAATTCATCGAATTCAACACTTTGATTCGTACAAAATCAAAAGCACGACAAACTTACCTGTTTACACGGTGGTTCAATTCGCCGGAAATCGCCTCCGCCTTGTTCACGCTCACCGGAAATCGCCTGCTCAGCCTTCGCACGCTTGCCGGAAATCGCCTCTCACAAGCTCTCTTTGCTCTCAAAAACTCCAAGTATTCAAACCCTCGTCCACTCCTCATGTTATAAAGCCGATCTAGCGTCGTGAACTGAAGCGACGCATCGGGATACGAAACGACGCGACCCTTCACAGCCATGCCGACACGTGTCACGCATGCATGGAGACGCCCAGACATTGTCAGTTGAAACGCTTCAACTCCTCAGAGACGCTTCAACTTCCTGGACGTGACACATCTCGCACCTTCGAGCACAACTCCACCAGCGAACGGTAGGCCCCACATTGGCTGATTTCTCAATCACCTCTCGTGCCGAACGGTAGGCGCACATTAGCTGATTTCTCAATCACCTCTCGTGCCGAACGGTAGGCGCACATTGGCTGATTTCTCAATCACCTCTCGTGCCGAACGGTAGGCGCACATTGGCTGATTTCTCAATCACCTCTCGTGCCGAACGGTAGGCGCACATTGGCCGATTTCTCAATCACCTTTCGTGCCGAACGGTAGGCGCACATCCATGGCTTTCCACTGGCCTCTCCAACCATTCGGTACCTGGTGCCGTCGCTTTTCCAAACTCACTCGCTCGGGCACTTGGGGGACTACATACCACCATCGCAACACCGAGACCATCGTGTCGGATCAGAATGCCGAGGACAGATTCAAGTCCCAACCGAGAAGCTTCTCATCGGCAACTTGGGGGACTACTGTTTGTACCATATCTGACCCTCCACTCATTCAACGACACGTGGATCTTAGAACTCACCAAGCACCCAAGGCCTCGAACAATCGGCATCTGATACCGATGGCACTGTCTCAAAGCAGCAAACAGCCGCTACAGGCCCAACACAGTATACAATCGGTAACCCCTACCGATTCTGCAGAATCAACCCTCGAAGCACCCGCCCGAAATATCTAAGGACTCGTGTCAACCTCATAGGGCCCTCCCACGAGTCCCACATCGAAAGTGAGTACTAAGAGCATCCAAACTCCCTTTATAAATAGCCCCCTTCACTACAATACAGGGGTAAGACTTTTCAGCTTGACTTTTATACTATTATATTGTCAACAAGCGAAAGCTCTTAGAAAACAATCTTACTTTGGCATCGGAGGGTCTTAGGCTGGTTCCACCACCGGTTCCATAGACCTCACGAGTCTTAGATTCCTTCTATTCAGGATCAGCATCCGAAGACAGGAAGAATCTCCATCTATCACTCAATCGATCTCCTAGATCGTCCACATCTCTTGTAAGTTGCACTCATCTCTATCTGTTCAAGTTTGGTGCCAACAGGTTCAAAGGCAGTTCGTTCCTTATAGGAGTGGTTGGTGTTTTCCTTTGTTCTAGCGATTGGATTTCACTCAAAACTCACTAAATGACTCCAGCCACCATATTACGATGACGCCCAAGTTTTGGGCTCAATCGGAAATCAATAGGGGTAAGAAATTGGACAATTCAGGTTCAAAGGCAGTTCGTTCCTTATAGGAGTGGTTAGTGCATTGCACAGTTCTAGTGATTGGATTTCACTCAAAACTCACCAAATGACTCCTCCCACCATATTGTGATGATGCCCAAGTTTCTGGCTTGATCGGGATTCAATAGGGGTAAGAAATTGGACAATTCAGGTTCAAAGGTAGTTTGTTCCTTATAGGAGTGGTTGGTGTATTCCATAGTTTCCTAGCGATTGATTTCCCTCAAAACTCACCAAATGACTCCTCTCACCATATTATGATGATGCCCAAGTTTTGGGCTCGGTCGGAAATCAATAGGGGTAAGAAAATTGGACAATTCTTGTTCAAAGCCAGTTCGTTACTTATAGGAGTGGTTGGTGTATCCGTAGTTCTAGCGATTGGATTTCACTCAAAACTCACCAAATGACTCCTCCCACCACATTATGATGATGCCGAAGTTTTGGGCTCGATCAGAAATCAATAGGGGTAAGAAATTGGAATATTCAACTTTAAAGGCAGTTCGTTCCTTATAGGAGTGGTGGTGTCTTCCATAGTTCTAGCGATTGGATTTCACTCAAAACTCACCAATCGACTCCACCCACCATAATATGATGATGCCCAAGTTTTGGGCTCGATCGGAAATCAATAGGAGTAAGAAATTGGACAATTCAGGTTCAATGGAAGTTCTTTCCTTATAGGAGTGGTTGGTGTATTCCTGTAGTTCTAGCGATTGGATTTCACTCAAGACTCACCAAATGACTCCTCCCACCATATTATGATGATGCCCAAGTTTTGGGCTCAATTAGAAATCAATAGGGGTAAGAAATTGGACAATTCAGGTTCAAAGGCAGTTCGTTCCATATAGGAGTGGTTGGTGTATTCCATAGTTCTAGCAATTGGATTTCCCTCAAAACTCACCAAATGACTCCTTCCACCATATTGTGATGGTGCCCAAGTTTTGGGCTCGATCGGAAATCCATAAGGGTAAGAAATTGGACAATTCGGGTTCAATGGCAGTTCGTTCCTTATAGTAGTGGTTGGTGTATTCCGTAGTTCTAGGGATTGGATTTCACTCAAAACTCACCAAATGACTACTCCACCATATCACGATGATGCCCCCAGTTTTGGGCTCGATCGGAAATCCATTGGGGTAAGAAATTGGACAATTCAAGTTCGAAGGCAGTTCGTTCCGAATTAGAGTGGTTGGTGTATTGCATAGTTCTAGTGATTGGATTTCACTCAAAGCTCACAAATGACTCCTCCCACCATATTATGATGATGCCCAAGTTTTTAGGCTCGATCGGAAATCAATAGGGGTAAGAAGTTGGAGAATTCAGGTTTAAAGGCAGTTCGTTCCTTGTAGGAGCGGTTGGTGTATTCCGTAGTTCTGCGATTGGATTTCACTCAAAACTCACCAATTCCCCCTCCCACCATATTATGATCATGCCCAAGTTTGGGCTCGATCGGAAATCCATAGCGGTAAGAAATTGGACAATTCAAGTTCTAAGGCAGTTCGTTCCGATTGGAGTGGTTGCTGAATTGCATAGTTCGCATAGTTCTAGCGATTGGATTTCACTCAAAACTCACCAAATGACTCCTCCCACCATATTATGATGATGCCATGTTTTGGGCTCGATCGGAATCAATAGGGGTAAGAAATTGGGACAATTCAGGTTCAAAGGCATTTCGTTCCATATCGGAGCGGTTTGGTGTATTCCGTTGTTCTAGCAATTGGATTTCACTTAAAACTCACCAAATTACTCCTCCCACCATATTATGACGATGCCCAAGGTTTGGGCACGTTCGGAAATGAATAGGGGTAAGAACTTGGACAATTCAGGTTCAAAGGCAATTCGTTCCTTACAGGAGTGGATGGTGTATTCCGTAGTTCTTGCGATTGGATTTACTCAAAACTCACCAAATGACTTCTCCCACCATATTGTGATGATGCCAAGTTTTGGGCTCGATCGGAATCAATAGGGGTAAGAAATTGGACAATTCAGGTTCAATGGCAGTTCGATCCTTATAGTAGTGGTCGGTGTATTCCGTAGTTCTAGCGATTGGATTTCACTCAAAACTCACCAAACGACTCCTCCCACCATATATGATGATGCCCAAGTTTTGGGCTTGATCGGAAATCAATAGGGGTAAGAATTGGACAATTCAGTTTCAAACGCAGTTCGTTCCTTATAGGAGTGGCTGGTGTATTCCGTAGTACTAGCGATTGGATTTCACTCAAACTCACCAAATGACTCTTCCCACCATATTATGATGATGCCCAAGTTTTGGCTTGATCGGAAATCAATAGGGGTAAGAAATTGGACATTCAGGTTCAAAGGCATTTTCGTTCCTTATCAGAGCGGTTGGTGTATTCCGTAGTTCTAGCAATTGGATTTCACTTAAGACTCACCAAATTACTCCTCCCACCATATTGTGATGATACCCAAGTTTTGGGCTCGATCGGAAATCAACAGGGGAAGAAATTGGACAATTCAGGTTCAATGGCAGTTCGTTCCTTATAGTAGTGGTCGGTGTATTTCCGTAGTTCTAGCGATTGGATTTCACTAAAAACTCACCAAATGACTGCTTCCACCGTATTATGATGATGCCCAAGTTTTGGGCTCGATCGGAAATCCATAGGGGTAAGAAATTGGACAATTCAAGTTCGCAGGCAGTTCGTTCCGAATTGGAGTGTTTGGGTGTATTACATAGTTCTAGCGATTGGATTTCACTCAAAACACATCAAATGACGCCTCCCACCATATTATGATGATTCCCAAGTTTTGGGCTCGATCGGAAATCAGTAGGGGTAAGAATTGGACAATTCAGGTTCAAAGGCAGTTTGTTCCTCATAGGAGTGGTCGGGGAATTCCGTAGTTCTAGCGATTCGATTTCACTCAAAACTAACCAAATGACTCCTCCCACCATATTGTGATGATGCCCAAGTTTTGGGCTCGATCGGAAATCCATAGGGGTAAGAAATTGGACAATTCAAGTTCGAAGGATGTCGTTCCGAATTGGAGTGGTTGGTGTATTGCATAGTTCTAGAGATTGGATTTCACTTAAAACTCACCAAATGACTCCTCCCACCATATTATGATGATGCCCAAGTTTTGGGCTCGATCGGAAATCAATAGGGGTAAGAAATTGGACAATTCAGGTTCAAAGGCAGTTCGTTCCTTATAGGAGTGGCTAGTGTATTCTGTAGTTCTAGCGATTGGATTTCACTCAAAACTCAGCAAACAACTCCTCCCCCATATGATGATGATGCCCAAGTTTTGGGCTCGATCGGAAATCAATAGGGGTAAGAAATTGGACAATTCAGGTTCAAAGGCGGTTCGTTCCTTATAGGAGTGGTTGTTGCATTTCGTAGTTCTAGCGATTGGATTTCACTCAAAACTCACCAAATGACTCCTTCCATCATATTATGATGTTGCCCAAGTTTTGGGCTCGATCGGAAATCCATAGGGGTAAGAAATTGGACAATTGAAGTTCGAAGGCAGTTCGTTCCGAATTGGAGTGGTTGGTGTATTGCATAGTTCTAGCGATTGGATTTCACTCAAAACTCACCAAATGACTCCTCCCACCATATTATGATGATGCCCAAGTTTTGGGCTCGATCGGAAATCAATAGGGGTAAGAAATTGGAGAATTCAGGTTTAAAGGCAGTTCGTTCCTTGTAGGAGCGGTTGGGTGTATTCCACAGTTCTGGCGATTGGATTTCACTCAAACTCCCCAAATTCCCCCTCCCACCATATTATGATGATGCCCAAGTTTTGGGCTAGATCGGAAATCCATAGGGGTAAGAAATTGGACAATTCAAGTTCTAAGGCAGTTCGTTCCGAATTGGAGTGGTTGGTGAATTGCATAGTTCGCATAGTTCTAGCGATTGGATTTCACTCAGAACTCACCAAATGACTCCTCCCACCATATTATGATGATGCCCAAGTTTTGGGCTTGATCGAAAATCAATAGGGGTAAGAAATTGGAGAATTCAGGATTAAAGGCAGTTCGTTCCTTCTAGGAGCTGTTGGTGTATTCCGAAGTTCTGGCGATTGGATTTCACTCAAAATTCACCAAATGACTCCTCCCACCATATTTTCATGATGCCCAAGTTTTGGGCTCAATCGGAAATCCATAGGGTAAGAAATTGGACAATTCAAGTTCGCAGGCAGTTCGTTCCGAATTGGAGTGTTTGGTGTATTGCATAGTTCTAGCGGTTGGATTTCACTCAAAACACATCAAATGACTCCTCCCACCATATTATGATGATGCCCAAGTTTTGGGCTCGATCGGAAATCAATCGGGGTAAGAAACTGGAGAATTCAGGTTTAAAGGCAGTTCATTCCTTATAGGAGTGGTTGGTTTATTCCGTAGTTCTGGGGATTGGATTTCACTAAAAACTCACCAAATGACCCCTCCCACCATATTATGATGATGCCCAAGTTTTGGGCTCGATCGGAAATCCATAGGGGTAAGAAATTGGGACAAATCAAGTTTCGAAGGCAGTTCGTTCCGAATTGGAGTGGTTGGTTGTATTGCATAGTTCGCATAGTTCTAGCGATTTGATTTCACTCAAAACTCACCAAATGACTCCTCCCACCATATTATGACGATGCCCAAGTTTTGGGCTCGATCAAAAATCAATAGGGGTAAGAAATTGGTCAATTCAGGTTCAAAGGCAATTCGTTCCATACAGCAGTGGTTGGCATATTCCGTGGATCTGGCGATTGGATTTCACTCAAAACTCACCAAATGACTCCTTCCACCGTATTATGATGATGCCCAAGTTTTGGGCTCAATCGAATCCATAGGGGTAAGAAATTGGACAATTCAAGTTCGAAGGCAGTTCGTTCCGAATTGGAGTGGTTGGTGTATTGCATAGTTCTAGCGATTGGATTTCACTTAAAATTCACCGAATGACTCCTCCCACCATATTATGATGATGCCCAAGATTTGGGCTCGATCGGAAATCAATAGGGGTAAGAAATTGGACAATTCAGGTTCAAAGGCAATTCGTTCCTTATAGGAGTGGCTAGTGTATTCCGTAGTTCTAGCGATTGGATTTCACTCAAAACTCAGCAAACGACCCCTCCCCCCATATTATGATGATGCCCAAGTTTTGGGCTCGATCGGAAATCAATAGGGGTAGAAATTGGACAATTCAGGTTCAAAGGCAGTTCGTTCCTTATAGGAGTGGTTGTTGCATTCCGTAGTTTCTAGCGATTGGATTTCACTCAAAACTCACCAAATGACTCCTTCCACCGTATTATGATGATGCCCAAGTTTTGGGCTCGATCGGAAATCCATAGGGGTAAGAAATTGGACAATTCAGGTTCTAAGGCAGTTCGTTCCTTATAAGAGAGGTTGGTGTATTCCGTAGTTCTAGCGATTGGATTTCACTCAAACTCACCAAATGACTCCTCCCACCATATTATGATGATGCCCAAGTTTTGGCTCGATCGGAAATCAGTAGGGGAAAGAAATTGGACAATTTAGGTTCAAAGGTGATTGGTGCATAATTACATATCATTTTGTACCCTTATAACTTATGATTTGGTTATGTTTTTTGTGTTAAACTTGTGCTTTTAATAAGTTTTGTGTTTGTTTCAGTGTAATAAGCTTGAGACTCACTAATTGCATTTGGAGACAAGTTAGCTCAAATGGTGTCTGCAGATCAGTCAACTTCACGGATTAGACTGTATTTACTCAAGAAGAACCAGATAATGAGCCATATATCATTGGAAAGATACGGAAGTCTAGTTTCTGTAGAATTTTACGGTTCATAATTCGAGTTTTCTAGAGAAAGTTATACATGTTTTGGCAGCTTAAGGTCGAATTCGGCAGCATCTGCGTTACTGGACCAAAAATCACATTTGAAGGCCTTCCCGATTTTTCCTTGATTTGGGCTGCATATGCTCGGAAAGATAAGACAAGAGCTTCGAGATCCATATTTTTCCAGATTTTTCAGATTGGAGCCACAAGCCCACACGAGCCCACAAGCTGGCTGCCATGCATTGTCATGCATGACATATGGATGATGAAATGTTGTTGATTGTGGGAAAGTTTGGTGAAGCATATTCAATACCTATTTTGAGTGGAATTTTGCAGCAGCCAAAAGATAATGAAGGGGAGCTGCAACACTAAGCCTAAAGACTAGAGGAATTGTTTTCAAATGCAATAGTGTGTTAGGTGAATTAAGTGTTGTAAGTTGGTGAAGTGAGTGTGGTTAGTGAACTCTATTGTATATTCAGAATTTCATTCCCCTAGGCCTATAAATAGGGAAGTTCTCTAAGTTTGTAAACCACACCCCAAGGGGGGAGCTCTCAAACACTTCTCTAGAGCTCCCTTCCCTTCTCTCCCTCAAATTTTCTTAGTTTTCCTTTCTAGTTCTAAATTGTTGTAACAAAATGATTTCACTAAATTTTCCTTCAAGTTTCTTAGTTCCACTTTACTTTTATTTGTAATGTACATTCTTTCTTAAGTATTCAAGTTTAATTAGTTTCCAAGTACAAATTATGATTTTTGTTCTTATTCATTATGCTTATAAGTTAATATGCTAGTTTGAATGATTGATCACCATTTAGGCTTGCATGTTAGCTATCTTGGTTTGAATTAAGAGTAGACACCATGCTTTAATTCGAATTGAACTATGAATAGGAAGAGTATGTATGGACATTCGACAACAGGGATTAGATACATGCTTGGTTGTTTAAATTGTTCTTCTATGCTTAATGGGTTTCTAATGCTTAATTTTAGGTTAGACAACAAATGATCAAATTAGGGAATTAGGAACACAAGGTTATGACCAAACACCATGGCTTAATCATACTTTAGCTAGAATCATCCGTTAATCTAAATTGAACTTGGGAACTTATTTGCTTGAGTTACTTATTTTCTTTCTTCCTTGTTTTATGTTCTTTTGTTTTCATTTCTGTTTTGTGTAGGAAAATTGAATTGGATCATTCAATCACCAATCCCTGTGGAATCAACCTCGCACTTACATACGCTAAACTACCAACGGTTCGTGCACTTGCGAGTATCACAAGTTGAGGATGCAGTTGAATCCATTTTGGTGCAGCTGATATCTACGCAACAAGTTTTTGGCGCCGTTGCCGGGGATCGGTAACATCGTTTGATTCTATTTGGTTTTCCTGCTTTTTATTTATTTTTATCTTTTTCATAACTTGACAGTTCATGTTTTTAAAGTTAATGGCGTTAATTGATAAGTTGTGTTTGTAGTCCAACGGACAAGGACAATTGCCTAACAAGCAAGAGAACTGGGTTTGAGTCCCAGCTTACACAACACATAAAAAAAAAAAAATTCAAGTAGCATGTTGATTATTGCTAGTTTATGGTTTCATTCACTTGCTCTTAATTAAATATCTTGTTCAAGTTTACATAAACACCATATGACTCTTGGACTGATTAGTGAATGAATGGGTAGATATTGAAGACAAACACCATGTTTAAATTCTACTTGGTTCTTTATTGTTCTTCTTGTTCTTAATGGGTTTTGGAATTTGTGTTTAGACCAAACACCATAGCTAAATGCTTTTTCTGAATACTGATTAAAACCACACCACCATATGGATAATCATATTTGAGAAAGAACGAACTCCATAAGCTAGTTTTGATTTACTTTGCTACTTGTTACTTTGAAGCATGAAATTGGATGTGTGTTGATTTTCTTTTCCATTTTAGTTTTAATTTCCTAATCCTTTAATTCTGTTTCAAGTTTTCTGTGTTTGTTTTAGCAATTTATGACAGCTTAATAAAAATGGAGAGAGATGGCAACCTCAATCATAAGAATGGGGAGTGTGGAGTAGTGGGAGAAGTCGCGACCTCCAAATGCATCATGCTTGACCTAATCGCTTCAAGGGGGAGCATTTCAATCCTTCTCTTTACTTGTTATTATTTTAAATTTATGTTTCTTTTTCTATAAAAAAAAAATTTTTAAAAAATTTTAAAAAATAAAAAAAATGATGTTCATATTAAAACCGACTTTTGGTCATCATGAGTGGCTTGTATATTTGTGTGTGTTAAAAAAAAAATTAAAACAAAAATTAAAAAAAAAAATTGAAATTGAGTTGTTTATTTATCCTGTGTAAATTGCAATTGGGAACTTCTGTTGTTTTTTTTCTTGTGGGGTAAGGTTAGTTGTAAATAATAATAAATGTTTAAAAAAAATCAAGTTGGAACTTCGTTGGTTTCTTGTGTTTTGTTCTGTTAGGTTAGTGTATTTATTTACGTGGTGTGGTTAGTTAGTTTATTTCTGAGTGTTAAAAACACCATTTTTATTTAAACACTGCAAAAACAAAAAAAAACAATAAAAACAAAAAAAACCAAAAAAAAAAACAAAAAAAAACAAAAAAAAAAAAATTCAAGTAAATTAAAAATAAAAACAACTTCTTCATCTTCATCTTCATGCCATGCCTCTATTTTCTCTTACTTGAAGAATCTGCAGCAGCTCCACATGGTCCTCATTTTTTCTCTGCAGTGCTTCCACGTGTTGATTGGCACGGTAGAGCCGCTTCTGCAAGTCCGCCACCATAGCCTCAAGGAAGCTACTTCCTCGCTGAGCGCGGGCACACTCCTGTGTTCTCGCCATTAATCGCATGCCCAAATTGGTAGCCGAGACCGCGTGGAGCACAGTTAAATTGTTGGACTCCTCCACCGCTGCCTTGTCAGACCTCTGTGCCACATGCAGATGATCCGTCGGTGTGAGCTTGCTGCCAATCATGCCTCCAGTAGCACTGCTCTGTTCGGCACTGCCTCAGAAAAGTTTGGTATTGCCTCAGCAAAGTTTGAGGCCGTACCGTGATATATGTGGAGTTTGGGAAGACATGGTTTGGAGGAGCCCTTATCTGCGCATTTGGTGGCGCAAGGGACAATTCAAGGTTTTAGATCATCAAGGTGAGTGCATGAGGATGCCATTGTTTTGTTTTGGATTTTTTTGATGTTTTTCTCTGAATTTGCAGGAAGAAATACGGGTGCTCTTCTACTTCACCGAGATGAGTTTAAATAGACTTATACAGACGAGGGAGCCGAAAGCACTTCGGATCTCGAGGGTGCTATCTTGTGCTCTTTTCTCTCGGATCCCTTCATTTCAGGGCGCAAATTGCGAGCACGTTTTTTTTAAAGGGAGCATGTTTACATTTCACTTACTTTTGCCTCCCTGTTTTCTGATGTTTGTGTTTTTGCTTTTTCAGTTGTTATTTATTTTATTTATTATGTTTTTTTTTTTTCAATTGTTTTCTTCTTGTTTGTCAGGTTTCTCAAGAATGTAATTGGAAGAAGAGACAAAATTAAAGATGCGTCTTGGACACCTGGTGCAAGAATCCCAACTCTTCTTTTAAATTCTTGTTTGAATTGCATGTTTATTTCAGTTTTTATTTATTTATTTATTTTGTTTTTATTAATTAGGTAGTATAATTTAAAACTCATAGGATATTCTTTGAAGGAGCTAAATTTTTGGTAACTCCAGTGAGCAACCGCAGTCTATACAGTGTCTAGGAGTTCTTAGGCCGCACCTTCGGTGTCTAAGAAGTTCGGGTTTTAAGCGGGACCATTGTGACCCCTCCAACCTTCCCGGAACCCTTGGCTGTGTTTTCTAAGGCCCTTAACTGGTCATCCTTAAGTTTCTCTTAAAAGAAGAAGCTGTTATTTGTGTGTTTCTTAACTATTAAATAAATAAATTATAAAAAAAAAAATTCATGTTTGGGTCTTCGTGTTTTTGTTTGATTGTCATTCTTTAAAATTAGAGTCAATCGTCTCTTTGAGATAACATTACTTTTTTATTCCCAATTAAAAAAAAAACAACGCATACACTTTAAAATTAAATAATAAATAAACAACTGAAATCATTTCTTCTTGGCCCTCGGTTGTCTCGACCATAGGAGCTTTGAGTTTGGCCCTCTGGCTGTCTTCTTCCGGGGCTTCATGCACAGCCTCTTGGGGCTCATCACTTGAGCTCCCAAAGATCGCAATCTTAGCTTGAGCGTAACTACTCTCGCGATCCGCTTGCTTGCGTTTACCCGGTCGGTTTAGGTCTTCCAGCTGTTTTCGCATGTCGCGAGAGTACAACTCTACCATCTTTGATAGGTTTTTATTCTCGTCCCGCAATACTTCTAGCTGGTGTCGATTCACCTCCACTATCCTGGCCCTCTCCCTTTTCAAGCTTTTTATAGCACTCTGACACTCTTCAACCATACTTCGCTCCGCCGCTAACTGACCTTTCAGCACCTCTACCTCATGGGATTTCGCAAGTAGGCGATGACCCAAACTTGCGACACATGCTGTACTCTGCACGCTCAGTGCCAGGGCATCACTCATGACCCGGTTGTCATCCCTTGTCCCGAACACGCGTATATCTTTGGGAGTCACTAAATTTCTGCCAACTCCAATGGCACATCGTTGTCCAGGAGTATTGAGTCATTGACAGTCACAGGCCCCCGTGCGGAGGCAAAGTAGGGCATCCATACTGGTGCTGCTGCTTTGGCCCCATGTTTGAGTCGGTGGAGCTAGGTGAGATCCAACGAAAGGGGTAGGAAGAGGCCATTTGATTTCTCACCTTTTTTTTCTCTTTTTCTTGATTCTTTTCTCTTTTGTGTTTCTAAGTTTGTTTTTTTTGTTTTTTTCCCCTTCTTTTTCCTTCTTATATACGTAGTCTTTGACAAACCCTAGCCATTGCAGCGTCTGAGCATTTCTGAATCTCCAGCATTCCTCGAGTCCCACAACCTTCTCACTTTCCAACCATACCCAACTCATTTATCACAACGTGACCTTTCTGAACGACGCGTTCTGTAAAGTCGTCACGACTTTGTATGGCCCCGTAATTCTGCTTGTGGAGTCTGCGGCGCATCTATGCGTCGACACGTGTCTCACCCTGTCTACTGGTCCCTTACCACTGAACCGAGACATCATGACCCATGTAAAAATAAAAATCCCGCTCGTTGTGTTGCTAATCACTGTTCGATAGTTTGTTTTACAAAAACTAAATAATAATAAAAAAAGCTGGAAATGAAAACAAATGTGGGTCGGGTTTTTCACTGTTGTTTAGGTTTCAAAGTGGGGTTAACTTCTTTTGGGTTGGGCTTTCAATCGTTTGGGTTTTAGTTTGCGTAAGACTGTCTGTTTAGGGCTTACTGTTTTAAGTGTTTTACTGTTTCGTTCTTTATTTTATTTATTTATTTATTATTTGTTTGTTTGTAATTTTTATTTTGTAATTTATTTTATTTTAATTTATTTTTGTGTGTTTGAAATTTTTATTTGCTTTAATACCTTTCATTTGTTGTTATGACATTGCTTGTGCCTAAATTTTAAACATTGAGGACAATGTTCATTCTAGGTTTGGGGGTATTGGAGTTTAGCATGTAAATTTGGTTTTTCCTTAATTAAATTTTTTTTGTTTTATGTGCTTGTTTTTAATTTTAATTTTAATTTGTTTGAGTCTTGCTTTTATTTTATTTTGATTTTATTCACTTTCCGAACACATTTGAGGAGATTGTGATAAATGTTTGCATGACTTAAATGAAAATTGGATTTCATTTTATTTTATTAAAATTTTTATTATATATAAAAAAAAAGGGTAAAATTTAATTTTAAAAATAAAAAAAAATTAAAATTGGCACTGTTCTAGCATGATATGTTTGAAACATTCTTTACACTTGCCATTTGTTCATAAGTTTCCAATTAAAGGATTTGCATGATCTAAAGAATTGTATGAAGCATAAATTAGACTATATAACCAACCATATAAAGTGAGCTTTTGAGCCTTGTACTTCAATTCATGAGTGTTATACATGTACTCTTATTTTCTTGTCATCTAAGTTGTTGTTTGATCTCATTATTCATTGATTTGGTTGAACACTTAAAAGTCATTTCATTCTTGTGCAATTTGACTCATGACATTTAAAGAAATGATATTAAGGCCTTCTTTGGATCGTTTGTGCCTTTTAAGCTAACCTTATGCATGCTTAAGCATGATTTTCCATTGTTAAACCATTTTGAGCCTACATGTAAACCTTTTCTTTCATTTACCATTATATGTCCTTGTCTTAGCCTGAAAACAAATAGTTACCTTTTCTAAGGAACTCATGAGCTTTAATTGGGATGTGTTTTTCATACTAAGTTTGGGAATGGTGTGTTACATTCGAAAAAAAAAACAAACAAAAAAAAAAATCACACAATTGGTGAAAGAAAAGAGAAAAGTTAACGTGGTGGTTGGAGTGAAAATTTCATTTTTGGGCCTTCAAAATAAATTGGTGTTGTTCAATTAAAGGAAGGAGTATGAATCAATGTAATGAAGGTATAAGGAGTTTTGATCATGTAAAAGAAAAATCTAATCGTGATGATTCAAAGTCTGTAAACAATTATTTTATGCTCTTACATTGCGAGTCCTTGGACTTTGTATTATCCATACCTTTCATTTCTTACTCACTTTACACCCTTGGCCCCATTACAACCTATACTAAAGACCTAAATTAATCTTAAATGTCATGTGGTTGAATTGCATTCATTTTTCTACTTTTAAGTGTTTGGCATCCTTCTTGAGATCATATTAATGCAAGTTCTTCATCTTTCTATTTCGAGTTAAGTCCTTATGGTTTAACTCTATTCTCATGTTTATAACTGAGTGATGCATTATAGCCCTCTTCTGAGTGATTCATTTGTGAGATGACAACTTTGGTGAGATTTGAAGTTGAACTTGTGCTTTGTATGATTTTCGAAAATTGTGTGAAAACTAAGATTGAGAAATTTGTTGCATTTGGTTATCACACTACTACACTTTGAGCATATTATGTTTTCAACTTCACGGATTAGACTGTACTTACTCAAAAAGAACCAGATAATGAGCCATACATCATTGGAAAGATACGGAAATCTAGTTTCTGTAGAATTTTACGGTTCATGATTCCGAGTTTTTCTAGAGAAAGTTATACATGTTTGGCAGCTTTGGGCTCGATCGGAAATCAATAGTGGTAAGAAATTGGACAATTCAGGTTCAAAGGCAGTTCGTTTCCTTATAGGAGTGGATTGTGTATTCCGTAGTTCTAGCGATTCGATTTCACTCAAAACTCACCAAGGACTCCTCCCACCATATTATGATGATGCCCAAGTTTTGGGCTCGATCTGAAATCAATAAGGGTATAAAATTGGACAATTCAGGTTCAAAGGCAGTTCGTTCCTTATTGGAGTGGTTGGTGTATTCCGTAGTTCTAGCGATTGGATTTCAATCAAAACTCACCAAGTGACTCCTCCCACCATATTATGATGATGCCCAAGTTTTGCGCTCGATCGAAAATCCATAGGGGTAAGAAATTGGACAATTCAAGTTCGAAGCAGTTCGTTACGAATTGGAGTGGTTGGTGTGTATTGCATAGTTCTAGTGATTGGATTTCACTCAAAACTAACCAAATGACTCCTCCCACCATATTATGATGATGCCCAAGTTTTGGGCTCGATTCGAAATCCATAGGGGTAAGAAATTGGACAATCCAAGTTCAAAGGCAGTTCGTTCCGAATTGGAGTGGTTGGTGTATGCATAGTTCTAGCGATTGGATTTCACTCAAAACTCACCAGATGACTCCTCCCACCATATTATGATGATGCCCAAGTTTTGCGCTCGATCGGAAATCAATAGGGGTAAGAAATTGGACAATTCAGGTTCAAAGGCAGTTCGTTCCTTATAGGAGTGGTTGGTGCGTACCGTAGTTCTAGCGATTGGATTTCACTCAAAACTCACCAAATTACTCCTTCCATCATATTATGATGATGCCCAAGTTTTGGGCTCGATCGGAAATCCATAGGGGTAAGAAATTGAACAATTCAAGTTCGAAGGCAGTTCGTTCCGAATTGGAGTGGTTGGTGTATTGCATAGTTCTAGCGATTGGATTTCTCTCAAAACTCACCAAATGACTCCTCCCACCATATTATGATGATGCCCAAGTTTTGGGCTCCATCGGAAATCGATAGGGGTAAGAAATTGGACAATCAGGTTCAAACGCAGTTCGTTCCTTACAGGAGTGGATGGTCTATTCCGTAGTTCTAGCGATTGGATTTCACTCAAACTCACCAAATGACTCCTCCCACCATATTATGATGATGCCCAAGTTTTCGGCTCGATCGGAAATCAATAGGGGTAAGAAATTGGACATTCAGGTTCAAAGGCAGTTCGTTCCTTATAGGAGTGGTTGGTGCATATCGTAGTTCTAGCGATTGGATTTCACTCAAAAATCACCAAATGACTCCTTCCACCATATTATGATGATTGCCCAAGTTTTGGGCTCGATCGGAAATCCATAGGGGTAAGAATTGGACAATTCAAGTTCGAAAGAAGTTCGTTCCGAATTGGAGTGGTTGGTGTATTGCGTAGTTCTAGCGATTGGATTTCTCTCAAAACTCACCAAATGACTCCTCCCACCATATTATGATGATGCCCAAGTTTTGGGCTCGATCGGAAATCGATAGGGGTAAGAAATTGGACAATTCAGGTTCGAAGGCAGTTCGTTCCTTATAGGACTGGCTGGTGTATTCCGTAGTTCTAGCGATTGGATTTCACCCAAAACTAACCAAATGACTCCTCCCACCATATTATGATGATGCCCAAGTTTTGGGCTCGATCCGAAATCAGTAGGGGTAAGAAATTGGACAATTCAAGTTCATAGGCAGTTCGATCCTTATAGGAGTGGTTGGTGTATTTCGTAGTTCTAGCGATTGGATTTCACTTAAAACTCACCAAATGACTCTTCCCACCATATTATGATGATGCCCAAGTTTTGGGCTCGATCGGAAATCAATAGGGGTAAGAAATTGGACAATTCAGGTTGAAACGCATTTCGTTCCTTATAGGAGTGGCTGGTGTATTCCATAGTTCTAGCGATTGGATTTCACTCAAAACTCACCAAATCACTCCTCCCACCACGTTATGATGATGCCCAAGTTTTGGGCTCGTTCTGAAATCAATAGGGGTAAGAAATTGGACAATTCAGGTTCAAAGGCAGTTCGTTCCTTATTGGAGTGGTTGGAGTATTCCGTAGTTCTAGCAATTGGATTTCACTCAAAACTCACAAAATGACTCTTCCCACCATATTATGACGATGTCCAAGTTTTGGGCTCGATCTGAAATCCATAGGGGTAAGAAATTGGACAATTCAAATTCGAAGGCAGTTCGTTCCGAATTGGAGTGGTTGGTGTATTGCATTGTTCTAGCTGTTGGATTTCACTCAAAACTCACCAGATGACTCCTCCCACCATGTTATGATGATGCCCAAGTTTTGGGCTCGATCGGAAATCAATAGGGGTAAGAAATTCGACAATTCAGGTTAAAAGGCAGTTCGTTCCTTATAGGAGTGGTTGGTGCATTCCGTTGATCTAGCAATTAGATTTCACTCAAAACTCACCAAATGACTCCTTCCACCATATTATGATAATGCCGAAGTTTTGGGCTCGATCCGAAATCCATAGGGGTAAGAAATTGGGACAATTCAAGTTCGCAGGCAGTTCGTTCCAAGTTGTGGTGGTTGGTGTATTGCATAGTTCTGGTGATTGGATTTCACTCAAAACACACCAAATAACTTCTCCCACCGTATTATGATGATGCCCAAGTTTTGGGCTCAATCGGAAATCAGTAGGGGTAAGAAATTGGACAATTCAGGTTCAAAGGCAGTTCGTTCCTTATAGGAGTGGTTGGTATATTTCGTAGTTCTAGAGATTGGATTTCACTCAAAACTCACCAAATGACTCCGCCTACCATATTATGATGATGCCCAAGTTTTGGGACCGATTGGAAATCAATAGGGGTAAGAAATTGGACAATTCAGGTTCAAAGGAAGTTCGTTACTTACAGGAGTGGTTGGTGTATTCCGTAGTTCAAGCGATTTAATTTCACTCAAAACACACCAAATTACTCCTCCCACCATATTATGATGATGCCCAAGTTTTGGGCTCGATCGGAAATCCGTAGGGGTAAGAAATTGGACAATTCAAGTTCGAAGGCAGTTCGTTCCGAATTGGAGTGGTTGGTGTATTGCATAGTTCTAGCGATTGGATTTCACTCAGAACTCACCAAATGACTCCTCCCACCATATTATGACGATTCCCAGGTTTGCGGGTCGATCGGAAATCAATAGGCGAAAGAAATTGGACAATTCAGGTTCAAAGGCAGTTTGTTCCTTATAGGAGTGGCTGCCGTATTCCGTAGTTCTAGCGATTGGATTTCACTCAAAACTCACCAAATGACGCCTCCCACCAGATTATGATGATGCCATGTTTGGGCTCGATCGGAAATCAATAGGGGTATGAAATTGGACAATTCAGGTTGAAAGGCAGTTCGTTCCGAATTGGAGTGGTTGGTGCATTCCGTAGTTCTAGCGATTGGATTTCACTCAAAACTCACCAAATGACCCCTTCCACCATATTATGATGATGCCCAAGTTTTGGGCTCCATCGGAAATCAATTGGGGTAAGAAATTGGACAATTCAAGTTCGAAGGCAGTTCGTTCCGAACTGGAGTGGTTGGTGTATTGCATAGTTCTAGCGATTGGATTTCACTCAAAACTCACTAAATGACTACTCCCACCATATTATGATGATGCCCAAGTTTTGGGCTCGATCGGAAATCGATAGGGGTAAGAAATGGACAATTCAGGTTCAAACGCAGTTCGTTCCTTATAGGAGTGGATGGTGTATTCCATAGTTCTAGCGATTGGATTTCACTCAAAACTCACCGAATGACTCCTCCCACCATATTATTATGATGCCCAAGTTTTGGGCTCGATCGGAAATCAATAGGGGTAAGAAATTGGACAATTCAGGTTCATAGGCAGTTCGTTCCTTATAGGAGTGGTTGGTGTATTTCGTAGTTCTAGAGATTAGATTTCACTCAAAACTCACCAAATGACGCCTCCCACCATATTATGATGATGCCCATGTTTTGGGCTCGATCGGAAATCCATAGGGGTAAGAAATTGGACAATTCAAGTTCGAAGGCAGTTCGTTCCGAATTGGAGTGGTGTTGTATTGCATAGTTCTAACGATTGGATTTCACTCAAAACTCACCAATAGACTCCTCCCACCATGTTTTGATGATTCCCAAGTTTTGGGCTCGCTCGGAAATCAATAGGGGTAAGAAATTGGACAATTCAGGTTCAAGGCAGTTCGTTCCTTGTAGGAGTGGCTGGTGTATTTCGTACTTCTAGCAATTGGATTTCATTCAAAACTCACCAAATGACTCCTCCCACCATATTACGATGATGCCCAAGTTTTGGGCTCGATCGGAAATCCATAGGGGTAAGAAATTGGACAATTCAGGTTCAAAGGCAGTTAGTTCCTTATAGGAGTGGCTAGTGTATTCAGTAGTTCTAGCAATTGGATTTCACTCAAAACTCACCAAACGACTTCTCCCACCATATTATGATGATGCCCAAGTTTTGGGCTCGATCGGAAATCAATAGGGGTAAGAAATTGGACAATTCAGGTTGAAAGGCAGTTCGTTCCTTGTAGGAGTGGTTGGTGTATTCCATAGTTCTAGCGATTGGATTTCACTCAAAACTCACCGAATGACTCCTCCCACCATATTATGATGATGCCCAAGTTTTGGGCTCGATCGGAAATCGATAGGGGTAAGAAATTGGACAATTCAGGTTCAAACGCAGTTCGTTCCTTATAGGAGTGGATGGTGTATTCCATAGTTCTAGCGATTGGATTTCACTCAAAACTCACCGAATGACTCCTCCCACCATATATGATGCTGCCCAAGTTTTGGGCTCGATCGGAAATCAATAGGGGTAAGAAACTTGGACAATTCAGGTTCATAGGTAGTTCGTCCTTATAGGAGTCGTGGGTATTTCGTAGTTCTAGCGATTGGATTTCACTCAAAACTCTCCAAATGACGCCTCCCACCATATTATGACGATGCCCATGTTTTGGGCTCGATCGGAAATCAATAGGGGTAAGGAATTGGACAATTCAGGTTCAAAGGCAGTTCGTTCCTTATAGGAGTGATTGGTGTATTCCGTAGTTCTAGGGATTGGATTTCGCTGAAAACTCACCAAATGACTCCGCCTACCATATTATAATGATGCCCAAGTTTTGGGATCGATCGGAAATCAATAGGGGTAAGAAATTGGACAATTCAGGTTCAAAGGCGGTTCGTTACTTATAGGAGTGGTTGGTGTATTCCGTAGTTCAAGCGATTGGATTTCACTCAAAACTCACCAAATGACTCCTCCCACCATATTATGATGATGCCCATGTTTTGGGCTCGATCGGAAATCCATAGGGGTAAGAAATTGGACAATTCAAGTTCGAAGGCAGTTCGTTCCGAATTGGAGTGGTTGGTGTATTGCATAGTTCCAGCGATTGGATTTCACCCAAAACTCACCAAATGACTCCTCCCACCATATTTTGATGATGCCCAAGTTTTGGGCTCGATCGGAAATCAATAGGGTAAGAAATTGGATAATTCAGGTTCAAAGGCAGTTCGTTCCTTATAGGAGTGGCTGGTGTATTCCGTAGTTCTAGCGATTGGATTTCACTCAAAATCCGGCAAATGACTCCTCCGACCATATTATGATGATGCCCAAGTTTTGGGCTCGATCGGAAACCCAATAGGGGTAAGAAATTGGACAATCAGGTTCAAAGGCAGTTCGTTCCTTATAGGAGTGGTTGGTGTATTCCGAAGTTCTAGCAATTGGATTTCACTCAAAACTCACCAAATGACTCTTCCCACCATATTATGATGATGCCCAAGTTTTGGGCTCGATCGGAAGTCCAGTGGGGTAAGAAATTGGAGAATTCAAGTTCGAAGACAGTTCGTTCCGAATTGGAGTGGTTGGTGTATTACATAGTTCCAGCGATTGGATATCACCCAAAACTCACCAAATGTCTCCTCCCACCATATTTTGAAGATGCCTAAGATGTGGGCTCGACCGAAAATCAATAGGGTAAGAAATTGGATAATTCAGGTTCAAAGGCAGTTCGTTCCTTATAGGAGTGGCTGGTGTATTCCATAGTTCTAGCGATTGGATTTCACTCAAAACGCACCAAATAACTCCTCCCACCATATTATGATGATGCCAAAGTTTTGGGCTCGATCGGAAATCAGTAGGGGTAAGAAATTGGACAATTCAGGTTCAAAGGCAGTTCGTTCCTTATAGGAGTGGTTGCTGTATTCCATAGTTCTAGTGATTGGATTTCACTCAAAACTCACCGAATGACTCCTCCCACCATATTATGATGATGCCCATGTTTTGGGCTCGATCGGAAATACATAGGGGTAAGAAATTGGACAATTCAAGTTCGAAGGCAGTTCGTTCCGTATTAGAGTGGTTGGTGTATGCATAGTTCTAGCGATTGGATTTCACTCAAAACTCACCATATGACTCCTTCCACAATATTATGATGACGCCCCTGTTTTGGGCTCGATCGGAAACAATTGGGGTAAGAAATTGGACAATTCAGGTTCAAAGGCAGTACGCTCCTTATAGGAGTGGTTGGTGTATTCCACAGTTCAAGCGATTGGATTTCACTCAAAACTCACCAAATGACTCCTCCCACCATATTCTGATGATGCAGAAGTGTTGGGCTCGATCGGAAATCAATAGGGGTAAGAAATAGGACAATTCAAGTTCACAGCCAGTTCGTTCCGATTGGAGTGGTTGGTGTATTGCATAGGTCTAGCAATTGGATTTCACTCAAAACTGACATAACGACTCCTCCCACCATATTTCGATGATGCCCAAGTTTTGGGCTCGATCGGAAATCCATAGGGGTAAGAAATTGGATAATTCAAGTTCGAAGGCAGTTTGTTCCGAATTGGAGTGGTTGGTGTATTGCATAGTTCTAGCGATTGGATTTCACTAAAAAAGTCACCAAATGACTCCTCCCACCATATTCTGATGATGCCCAAGTGTTGGGCTCGATCGGAAATCAATAGTGGTAAGAAATTAGGACAATTCAAGTTCACAGCCCGTTCGTTCCGAATTGGAGTGGTTGGTGTATTGCATAGGTCTAGCGATTGGATTTCACTCAAAAATCACCAAATGACTCCCCCCAACATATTATGACGATGCTAAAGTTTTGGGATCGATCGGAAATCAATACGGGTAAGAAATTGGACAATTCAGGTTCAAAGGCAGTTCGTTCCTTGTAGGAGTGGTTGGTGTATTCCGTAGTTCTAGTGATTGGATTTCACTCCAAACTCACCAAATGACATCTCCCACCATATTATGATGATGTCCAAGTTTTGGGCTCGATCGGAAAATCAACATGGTCAAGAAATTCGACAATTCAGGTTCAAAGGCAGTTCGTTCCTTATAGGGGTGGTTGGTGTATTCCGTAGTTCTAGCGATTGGATTTCACTGAAAACTCACCAAATCACTGCTCCCACCATATATGATGGTGCCCAAGTTTTGGGCTCAATCGGAAATCAATAGGGGTAAGAAATTGGACAATTCATGTTCAAAGGCAGTTCATTCCGTATAGGAGTGGTTGGTGTATTCCGTAGTTCTAGCGATTGGATTTCACTCAAACTCCCCAAATGACTCCTCCCACCATATTAAGATGATGCCCAAGTTTGGGCTCGATCGGAAGTCCATTGGTGATGTAAGAAATGGACAATTCAAGTTGACAGGCAGTTCGTTCCGAATTGGAGTGGTTGGTTGTATTGCATAGTTCTAGCAATTGGATTTCCCTCAAAAACTCTCCAATGACTCCTCCCACCTATTATGATGATGCCCAAGTTTTGGGCTCAATCGGAAATCAATAGGGGTAAGAAATTGGACAATTCAGGTTCAAAGGCGGTTCTTTACTTATAGGAGTGGTTGGTGTATTCCGTAGTTCAAGCGATTGGATTTCACTCAAAACTCACCAAACGACTCCTCCCACCAGATTATGATGATGCCCAAGTTTGGGCATGGTCGGAAATCCATAGGGGTAATAAATTGGACATTCAAGTTTGAAGGCAGTTCGTTTCAAATTGGAGTCGTTGGTGTATTGCATAGTTTCTACCAATTGGATTTTCACTGAAAACTCGCCAAATGACTCCTCCCACCATATTATGATGATGCCCAAGTTTTGGGCTCGATCGGAAATCAATAGGGGTAAGAAGTTGGACAATTCAGGTTCAAAGGTAGTTCGTTGCTTATAGGACTGGTTGGGGTATTCCGTAGTTCTAGTGATTGGATTTCACTCAAAACTCACCAAATGACTCCTCGAACCATATTATGATGATGCCCAAGTTTTGGGCACAATCGGAAATCAACACGGGTTTGAAATTGGAAAATTTTAGTTCAAAGCATTCGTTCCTTCCTTTTAGGAGTGGTGGTGTATTCCGTAGTTCTAGCGATTGGATTTCACCCAAAACTCACCAAATGCCTCCTCCCGCCATATTATGGTGATGCCCAAGTTTTGGGCTCGATCGGAAATCAATAGGGGTAAGAAATTGGACAATTCAGGTTCAAAGACAGTTCGTTCCTTATAGGAGTGGTTGGTGTATTCCGTAGTTCAAGCGATTTGGATTTCAGTCAAAACTCACCAAATGACTCCTCCCACCATATTATGGAGATCCCCAAGTTTTGGGGTCGATCGGAAATCAATAGGGGTAAGAAATTGGACAATTCAGGTTCAAAGGCAGTTCGTTCCTTATAGGAGTGGTTGGTGTATTCCGTAGTTCTAGCGATTGGATTTTAGTCAAAATTCACCAAATGACTCCTCCCCCCGTATTATGGTGATGCCCAAGTTTTGGGCTCGATCGGAAATCAATAGGGGTAAGAAATTGGACAATTCAGGTTCAAAGGCAATTCGTTCCTTATAGGAGTGGTTGGTGTATTCCGTAGTTCTAGCGATTGGATTTCAGTCAAAAACTCACCAAATGACTCCTCCCACAGTATTATGGTGATCCCCAAGTTTTGGGGTCGATCGGAAATCAATAGGGGTAAGAAATTGGACATTCAGGTTCAATGGCAGTTCGTTCCTTATAGGAGTGGTTGGTGTATTCCGTAGTTCTGCGATTGGATTCAGTCAAAACTCACCAAATGACTCCTCCCACAGTATTATGGTGATCCCCAAGTTTTTGGGGTCGATCGGAAATCAATAGGGTAAGAAATTGGACAATTCAGGTTCAAAGGCAGTTCGTTCCTTATAGGAGTGGTTGGTGTATTCCGTAGTTCTAGCGATTGGATTTTAGTCAAAAATTCACCAAATGACTCCTCCCCCCGTATTATGGTGATGCCCAAGTTTTGGGCTCGATCGGAATCAATAGGGGTAAGAAATTGGACAATTCAGGTTCAAAGGCAATTCGTTCCTTATTGGAGTGGTTGGTGTATTTCGTAGTTCTAGCGATTGGATTTCCTCAAAACTCACCAAATGACTCCTCCCACCATATTATGATGATGCCCAAGTTTTTGGGCTCGATCGGAAATTAGTAGGGGTAAGAAATTGGACAATTCAGGTTCAAAGGTAGTTCGTTCCCTATAGGAGTGGCTGTTGTATTCCGTAGTTCTAGCGATTGGATTTCGCTGAAAACTCACCGAATGACACCTCCCAGATATTATGATGATGCCCAAGTTTTGGGCTCGATCGGAAATCAATAGGGGTAAGAGTTGGCCAATTCAGGTTCAAAGGCAGTTCGTTGCTTATAGGACTGGTTTGTGTATTCCGTAGTTCTAGTGATTGGATTTCTCTTAAAACTCAACCAAAAGACTCCTCCCACCATATTATGTTGATGCCCAAGTTTTGGGCTCGATCGAAAACCAATAAGGGTAAGAAATTGGACAATTCAGGTTCAAAGGCATTTCTTTCCTTATAGGAGTGGTTGGTGTATTCCGTAGTTCTAACTGTGGATTTCACTCAAAACTCACCAAATACTCCTCCCACCATATTATAACGATGCCCAAGTTTTGGGCTCGATCGGAAATCAATAGCGGCAAGAAATTGGACAGTTCAGGTCAAGGCAGTTCGTTGTTTATAGGAGTGGTTGGTGTATTCCGTGATCTAGCGATTGGATTCACTCAAAACTTACCAATTGACTCCTCCCATCATATTATGATGATACCCAAGTTTTGGGCTCGATCGGAAATCAATAGGGGTAAGAAATTGGACAATTCATGTTCAAAGGCAGTTCGTTCCTTATAGGAGTGGTTGGTTGTATTCCATAGTTCTAGTGATGGATTTCACTCAAAACTCACCAAATGACTCCTCCCACCATATTATGATGATGCCCAAGTTTGGGCTCGATCGGAAATCAATAGTTGTACGAAATTGGACAATTCAAGTTCACACGGCTGTTTGTGCCTTATTGGAGTGGTTGGTACATTCGTAGTTCTAGCGATTGGATTTCACTCAAAACTCACCAAATGACTCCTCCCACCATATTATGATGATGCACAAGTTTTGGGCTCGATCGGAAATCAATAGGGGTAAGAAATTGGACAATAAGGTTCAAAGGCAGTTCGTTCCTTATAGGAGTGGTTGTTGTATTCCGTAGTTCTAACGATCGGATTTCACTCAAAACTCACCAATGACTCCTCCCACCATATTATGATGATGCCCAAGTTTGGGCTCGATCGGAAATCCATAGGGTAAGAAATTGGACAATTCAAGTTTGAAGGCAGTTCGTTCCAAATTGGAGTGGTTGGTGTATTGCATAGTTCTAGCGATTGGATTTCACTCAAAACTCTCCAATGACTCCTCCCACCATATTGTGATGATTTCCAAGTTTGAGCTCGGTCGGAAATCAATAGGTGTAAGAAATTGGACAATTCAGGTTGAAAGGAAGTTCGTTCCTTATAGGAGTGGCTGGTGTATTCCGTAGTTTTAGCAATTGGATTTCACTCAAAAACTCACCAAATGATTCCTCCCACCATATTATGATGACTCCAAGTTTTGGGCTCGATCGGAAATCAATAAGGGTAAGAAATTGGACGATTCAAGTTCGAAGCAGTTCGTTCCTTATGGAGTGGTTGGTGAATTCCGTAGTTTCTAGCGATTGGATTACACTCAAAACTCACCTAAAGACTCTTCCCAACATATTATGATGATGCCCATGTTTTGGGCTCGATCGGAAAATCAATAGGGGTAAGAAAAATGGACAATTCAGGTTCAAAGGCAGTTCGTACCTTCTAGGAGCGGTTGGTGTATTCCGTAGTTCGAGCGATTGGATTTCACTCAAAACTCACCAAATGACTCCGCCCACCATATTATGATGATGCGCAAGATTTGGCTCGATCAGATATCAATAGGGTAAGAAATTGGACAATTCAGGTTCATAGGCTGTTTCCTTATAGGAGGGGCTGGTGTATGCCGTTGTTGTAGCTATTGTATTTCACTGAAAACTCCACCAATGACTCCTCCCCACCATATGTGTTGATGCCCAGGTTTTGGGCTCGATCGGAAAATCAGTAGGCTAAGAAATGTACAATTCAGGTTCAAAGGCAGTTCGTTCCTTATACGAGTGGTTTGCGTATTCCATAGTTCTAGCGATTGGATTTCACTCAAACAAACCAAATGACTCCTCCCACCATATTATGATGATGCCCAAGTTTTGCGCTCGATCGGAAATCCATAGGTGTAAGAAATTGGACAATTCAAGTTCGAAGGTAGTTCGTTCCGAATTGAGTGGTTGGTGTATTGCATAGTTCTAAGCGATTGGATTTCACTCAGAACTCCCCAAATGAATCCTCCCACCGTATTATTAGGATGCCCAAGTTTTGGGCTCGATCGGAAATCAATAGGGGTAAGAAATTGGACAATTCAGGTTCAAAGGCAGTTCGTTCCTTATAGGAGTGGCTGAGTATTCCGTAGTGTCTAGCGATGGATTTCACTCAAAACTCTCCAAATGACTCCTCCCACCATATTATGACGACGCCCAAGTTTTGCGCTCGATCTCAATCAGTAGGGGTAAGAAATTGGACAATTCAGATTCAGAGGCAGTTCGTTCCTTATAGGAGTGGTTGGTGCATTCCGTAGTTCTAGACATTGGATTTATCTTAAAACGCACCAAATGACTCCTCCCACCATATTATGATGATGCCCAAGTTTTGGTCTCGATCGGAAATCCGTAGGTGTAAGAAATTGGACAATTAAAGTTCAATGGCTGTTCGTTCCGAGTTGGGGTGGTTGTGTATGCATAGTTCTAACGATTGGATTTCACTCAAAACTCACCAAATGACTCCTCCCACCATATTATGATGATGCCTAAGTTTTCGGATCGATCGGAAATCCATAGGTGTAAGAAATCGGACAATTCAGGTTCAAAGGCAGTTCGTTCCTTATAGGAGTGGTTGGTGGATTCCGTAGTTCTAGCGATTGGATTTCACTCAAAAAAACCACCAAATGACTCCTCCCACCATTTATGATGATGCCCAAGTTTTGGGCACAATCGGAAATCAATAGGGAACGAAATTGGACAATTCAAGTTCAAAGGCAGTTCATTCTTTCCTTATAGTAGTGGTTGGTGTATTCCGTAGTTTCTAGCGATTGGATTTCACTAAAAACTCACCAAATGACTCCTCCCACCGTATTATGATGATGCCCAAGTTTTGGGCTCGATCGGAAATCAGTAGGGGTAAGAAATTGGACAATTCAGGTTCAAAGGCAGTTCGTTCCTTATAGGAGTGGTTGGGGTATTCCGTAGTTCTAGCGATTGGATTTCACTCAAAACACACCAAATGACTCCTCCCACCATATTATGATGATGCCCAAGTTTTGGGCACGATCGGAAATCAATAGGGGTACGAAATTGGACAATTCAAGTTCAAAGGCAGTTCATTCCTTCCTTATAGGAGTGGTTGGTGTATTTCGTAGTTCTAGTGATTGGATTTCACTCAAAACTCACAAATGACTCCTCCCACCATATTATTATGATGGCCAAGTTTTGGGCTCGATCGGAAATCCATAGGTGTAAGAAATTGGACAATTCAGGTTCAAAGGAAATTCTTTCCTTGTAGGTGTGGTCGGTGTATTGCGTAGTTCTAGCGATTGGATTTCACTCAAAACACACCAAATGACTCCTCCCACCATATTATGATGATGCCCAGATTTTGGGCACGATCGGAAATCAATAGGCGTACGAAATTGGACGATTCAAGTTCAAAGGTAGTTCATTCCTTCCTTATAGGAGTGGTGGTGTATTCCGTAGTTCTAGTGATTGGATTTCACTCAAAACTCACCAAATGACTCCTCCCACCATATTATTATGATGGCCAAGTTTTGGGCTCGATCGGAAATCCATAGGTGTAAGAAATTGGACAATTCAAGTTTAAAGGCAGTTTGTTACGAATTGGAGTGGTTGGTGTATCCGTAGTACTAGCGATTGGATTTCACTCAAACTCACCAAATGACTCCTCCCACCATATTATGACGATGCCCAAGTTTTGGGCTCGATCGGATATCAATAGGGTAAGAAATTGGACAATTCAGGTTCAAAGGCAGTTCGTTCCTTATTGGTGTGGTTGGTGTGTTGCGTAGTTCTAGCGATTGGATTTCACTCGAAACTCACCAAATGACTCCTCCCACCATATTATGGTGGTGCCCAAGTTTTGGGCTCGATTGGAAAGTAATAGGTGTAAGAAATTGGACAATTCAAGTTCGAAGGCAGTTCGTTCCGAAATGGAGTGGTTGGTGTACTGCATAGTTCTAGCAATTGGATTTCTCTCAAAACGCAACAAATGACTCTCCAACCATATTATGATGGTGCCCAGTTTAGGCTCGATCGGAAATCAGTACTGGAAAGAAATTGGACAATTCAGGTTCAAAGGAAGTTCGTTCCTTATAGGAGTGGTTGGTGTATTCGTAGTTCTAGCCATTGGATTTCACTGAAAACTCACCAAATGACTCCTCCCACCATATTATGGTGATGCCCAAGTTTTGGGCTCGATCGGAAATCAATAGGGGTAAGAAATTGGACAACTCAGGTTCAAAGGCGGGTCGTTCCGTATAGGAGTGATTGTTGTATTCCGTAGTTCTAGCGGTTTGGATTCAATCAAAACTCAACCAAATGACTCCTCCCAACATATTCTGAAGATGCCAAGTTTTGGGCTCGATCGGAAATCAATATGGGCAAGAAATTGGACAATTCAGGTTCAAAGGCACTTCGTTCCTTATAGGAGTGGGTTGGTGTATTCCGTAGTTCTAGCGATTGGATTTCACTCAAAAACTCACCTAATGACTCTTCCCCAACATATTATGGTGATGCCCAAGTTTTGGTCTCGTCGGAAAATCCATAGGTGTAAAGAAATTGGACAATTCAGGTTGAAAGGAAGTTCGTTCTTATAGGAGTGGCTGGTGTATTCCGTAGTTTTAGCAATTGGATTTCACTCAAAACTCACCAAATGACTCCTCCCACCATATTATGATGACGCCCAAGTTTTTGGCTCGATCGGAAATCAATAGGGGTAAGAAATTGGACATTCAAGTTCGAAGGCAGTTCGTTCCGAATTGGAGTGGTTGGTGTATTCCATAGTCTATAGCGTTAGGATTTCACTCAAAACTCACCAATGACTCCTCCACCATATTGTGATGATGCCCAAGTTTTGGGGTCGATTGGAAATCAATATGGGTAAGAAATTGAACAATTCAGGTTCAAAGGCAGTTCGTTCCTTATAGGAGTGGGTTGGTGTATTCCATAATTCTAGCGATTGGATTTCACTCAAAACTCACCAAATGACTCCTCCAACCATATTATGAGGATGACCAAGTTTTGGGCTCGATCGGAAATCCATAGGTGTAAGAAATTGGACAATTTAAGTTCAAAGGCAGTTCGTTCCGAATTGGAGTGGTTAGTGTATTGCATAGTTCTAGCGATTGGATTTCACTCAACACTCACCAAATGACTCCTCCCTCCATATTATGGTGATGCACATGTTTTGGGCTCCATCGGAAATCCATAGGTGTAAGAATTGGACAATTCTGGTTCAAAGGCAGTTCGTTCTAGATTGAGTGGTTGGTGGTATTGCCTAGTTCTAGCGATTGGATTTCACTCAACACTCACCAAATGATTCCTCCCACCATATTATGGTAATGCCCAAGTTTTGGGCTTGATCGGAAATACATAGGGTGTAAGAAATTTTTCAAATTCAAGTTGAAAGGCAGTTCATTCCGAATTGGAGTGGTTTGTGTACTGCATAGTTCTAGCAATTGGATTGCACTCAAAACTAACCAAATGACTCCTCCCACCATATTATGATGATGCCGAAGTTTTGGGCTCGATCGGAAATCAATTGGGGTTAGAAATTGGACCATTCAGGTTCAAAGGCATTTCGTTCCTTATTGGAGTGGTTTGATGTACTTCCACAGTTCTAGCGATTTGATTTCACTCAAAACTCACCAAATGACTCCTCCAAACATATTATGTTGACGCCCAGTTTTGGGCTCGATCGGAAATCAATAGGGGTAAGAAATTGGACAATTCAAGTTCCAATGCAGTTCGTTTCGTATTGGAGTGGTTGGTGTATTGCATAGTTCTAGCGATTGGATTTCACTCAATAGTCACCAAATGACTCCTCCCACCTTTTATGATGATGACCAAGTTTTGGGCTCGATCGGAAAAACATAGGGTAAGAAATTGGACAATTCAGGTTCAAAGGCAGTTCGTTTTCGTAGAGAGTGGTTGGTGTAGTCCGTAGTTTGAGCGATTGGATTTCACTCAAAACTCACCAAATGACTACTCCCACCATATTATGATGATGCCCAAGTTTTGGGCTCGATCGGAAATCATAGGGTAAGAAATTGGACAATTCAAGCTTCAAACGCAGTTCGTTCCGTAGTGGAGTGGTTGGTGTTTTGCATAGTTCTAGCGATTGGATTTCACTCAAAACTCACCAAATGACTCCTCCCACCTTATTATGATGATGCCCAAGTTTTGGGCTCGATCGGAAAACAATAGGGGTAAGAAATTGGACAATTCAGGTTCAAAGGCAGTTCGTTCCGTATTGGAGTGGTTGGTGTAGTCCGTAGTTCGAGCGATTGGATTTCACTCAAAACTCACCAAATGACTACTCCCACCATATTATGATGATGCCGAAGTTTTGGGCTCAATCAGAAATCCATAGGTGTAAGAAATTGGACAATTCAAGTTCAAAGGCAGTTCGTTCCGAATTGGAGTGGTTCGTGTATTGCATAGTTCACGCGATTGGACTTCACTTAAAACCCACCAAATGTCTCCTCCCACCACATTATGATGATGCCCAAGGGCTCGATCGGAAATCAATAGGGGTAAGAAAATAGACAATTCAATTTCAAAGGCAGTTCGTTCCGTATTGGAGTGGTTGGTGTATTGCATAGTTCTAGCGATTGAATTTCACTCAAAACCCACCAAATGACTCGTCCCACCATATTATGACGATGCCCAAGTTTTGGGCACGTTCGGAAATCAATAGGGGCAAGAAATTGTACGATTCAGGTTCAAAGGCAGTTCGTTCCGTATAGGAGTAGTTGGTGTAGTCCATAGTTCTAGCGATTGGATTTCACTCAAAACTCACCAAATGACTACTCCCACCATATTATGATAATGCCCAAGTTTTGGGCTCAATCGGAAATCCGTAGGTGTAAGAAATTGAACAATTCAAGTTCAAAGGCAGTTCGTTCCGTATTAGAGTGGTTGATGTATTCCATAGTTCTAGCGATTGGATTTCACTAAAAACTCACCAAATGACTCCTCCCACCATATTATGACGATGCCCAAGTTCTGGGGTCGATCGGAAATCAATAGGGGCAAGAAATTGGACAATTCAGGTTCAAAGGCAGTTCGTTCCGAATTGGAGTGGTTGGTGTATTGCCTAGTTCTAGCGATTGGATTTCACTCAAAACTCACCAAATGACTCCTCGAACCATATTATGATGACGCCCAAGTTTTGGGCTCGATCGGAAATCAATAGGGTTAAGAAATTGGACAATTC